>JARACY010000180.1:0-125786 GCA_029255725.1 Scrobipalpa atriplicella
TTCCATCAGAAGCGGCATAGGCAGATATGGTAAGTAATAAACATCGCCCACAGATCGAAGAACTATTATTATAGGTATAGGTACTGACTATCCTTGGATCCAAACATAGTAAGAATGACAGCCGAGTTACGGTTTAATTTCACGGCTTATAGCGGGTCTTCAGATATTTGATGTTTATGTTCGGGTGTTAGGAGATACGGTCAACAAATTAAGAGGATGCCTTACGACTTAATGAAATATGTCTGTGGATAAACTTTTTGGGTTCCCATTTTTTCCTTTGCTCTTCATATCAAGGACATACTTTTATTTCTGTGTCGTGTCTTTGTTCTTGAACTGAGATCATAATAATATAATTTTCATAGTCATGCTTGGTTAAATAACATAATAGAAACGCATTCCGTTTTGTTGTGATTAATATAAAATGGACCAAACTATTTTACATAAGTAAAAAAGGTAAGGACTTGCTTAATAGTTTTCTCAAAAGGCACTACAACTATTGTACTTATTCAAGAACCCCACACGTCAATTTATTGAAAGCCATTTTTATGCCATAAAGCAAATAATGAGCACGTGTTTCAGCGTTTTTGTATTTTCCACCCCTAAGGGGGTTAAATAGAGGATGGAAGTTTGTATTGAAATTCCGTCAATTTTAAAGGTAGGAACAGCGCGGGAACTCAATCCCACGGGAAAACTCTTAGCTGCGGGTGAAACCGCGGGGCGGAAAGCTAGTTTAAAGATAAATAGAAAGGAATCCGCGTGGGATCCGATAATCATTTAATCAGCACGTACTATAATATCTATAGCTCACATTTTTGCGGTGAGAAAAGCGTGTGTACCAAACTCTGTGCATTATTTATTTACTAAATGAATCTATTACCAAAAATGTTTTACACACGCCACCGCATGATTAATTACCAATTTGATATATTAAATTAATAAATGGTTAAATCAAATTATTTGAAGTGAATGTATCAAATTCGTAGCATCCAATATCTACAAGATAATATTTATATTGGCAGCATCAACATATTAAATAATTATGTTTTACTTAGAAAATAATACATGCTTATACTGTGTGAAGCAGGTAAGATAAACTAGATATGTTGGAAATGTCTTATGACTAAAAATACTTTTTGTCTAAGAACTCATGTATTGTGACATTCAATAGTAACTGCGGGCTCTTCAATTCATTACTTGTAAATAATCATTAGCTCTAATTCTAAAGAAGTAGTAAAACATAGTTTTAAAAAGGAGTCTACATTTTGCGAGTTATGGTTTTTTAACGAATGGGGGCGCCACCGCTAGGTAGCAGATTATTCTTCTGGGTAAGCTCGCTCCATCGTCGACTCTGTCATTGTATTGACTTAGATTAGAATCAAGCGTATAACTTAGTATTTCTATTATAAAAAAAAGAGCGTGTGTGCCGATCACCCGTGTCAGAAGTGAAACTACTTTGACATTTCTGACATCGTAACGGGACAAACGGAACAATCTAAAATCGTCCCCGTTTGCCCGTGACGCGACCTTGAAATTTTACTCGCAACGCGCCTAAAGAAGTTTCACTTCAAAAATTGCATACAACAGAATCAGGACTCGTCTATCTGTGAATATAGGAAGGCGGGCGGGCTTTCGTTGCAGGAGTACGACTGAATTGTGCAAAACTTTTAATTGTCTCTGCTGCCTTAGGAACCTTCATTAAAATTCGACGCCCTATACGTGTTATGTTTGTGTACGAAAATCTTAAAACAAACAAGTGGTTTTTCTGCCTCATAAACATAAAATCATAAATAACGGAAAATATAAGTCATTGCTAAGTGAATAAACTAGCCATTTTATTATATGGCTAGATGGTTTATTTAATGCCAGCAGCATCAGCGTACTTATTTAAATTTAACTTTTATTTTTTTTGTCTTTTATTTTATTTATTTATAATTAAAATTTTGGTTTTCTAATTTAATCACTGCCACAAAAGTGATCATAACAATAAACAAAATGTTCGTATTTAAATTAGGATATCTCAATTTCAAATACATACCTAGTACAATTTATTTTGTTAAGTAGGTAGGTATACCTAACACTCAAGGGGAAGCAGGAAGTATTAATGTAAAGTCAAATAGAGTAGACGAAAATATACATAATTATCTGGTATTATACTAAACAAAATCTTTAAGTGAAAACATGAGGGTACCCATAAATTTTTCTCCTAACACCTAATATGTCTTCAATAAGGTTGAATTTTCCAGTAGCCTTTGCCCGAGGGTCTGGCTAAATATAGAGGTAAACTTGTGTTTGTAGAGGATAACGTTACATACCTAACCTAATTACCTAACATCTACACGGCTCTTATTCTATGAGAAACCACTGATAATAATAACGTTTGCATTCAATATAACAATGAATAAAGCCAAGTATCTAAAGGAATACTAATATTATATCTGTAGAATACAGGACCTATATATTCTCCTACTTATAGAGCCAAATTAGCATTTTCGTACGTACACTCGTACCTAATAAATGAAGAGTTTTGAGGTGATTTTATTTTTGTATATTCCCAAATTAAGCCAAATATTATGGCACATAAAGGGTCTAATTCAATCGTTTGTTAGAAAATATGGCACGCCAATTTATATATAGGTAATAATAATAGGTAGGTAATCAAAATTTATGTAGGTACTCGTTCAAATATGATAATAATCATAATTTAAACAAACCAAACCGTGAAGAGTAGGTACTGTGAGTGATTTTCACAAAAAATTACAATCGTTTATTTTTTCCCAAGCAGACTTACATTTAACTTTAAGGGCCGCAATTATAGTTGAGACTCAGAACCGCACTCGGGAGTCGATCAAGCAAGTCATAATTAAACTTTTACTCAGAACTTGAGTAGCTTGTTAATTTATAAACGCAACCGCACTCAAATCAGGTACGTATCAGCTAAATCAAGTTCATAATCGTGAGTCAGTCTTTTTCTTCTTCTTTTAACTTATTTGGCTAATGCAACTGGCAAATCAGCCAGTGTCAAGGCTGCTTTCACCAGATTTTCCTTAGTTTGGCGAGGACAATGTAGGCTGAATCACTTGATTGACTGGGGAAGTTATACAGGGTGTTAAAATCAACTATAAGGGACGTATGGGAAAGTTATACAGGGTGTTAAAACAGCTTTACGGGGTGTAAGGGAAAGTTATACAGGGTGTCAAAATCAACTTTACTCTGTGTATAGGGAAGTTATACAGGGTGTTAAAATCAACTCTACGGGGTGTATGGGAAGTTATGCAGGGTGTTAAAATCAACTTTACAGGGTATATAGAGAAGTTATACATGGTGTTAAAATTGATTTTGACACCCTGTGTAACTTCCCCATACACAGAGTAAAGTTGATTTTAACACCCTGTATAACTTCCCCATACACCCCGTATAATTATTTTTAACACTCTGTATAACTTCCCTATACACCCCGTATAATTGATTTTAACATCCTGTATAAATGGCGCAAAACACATGGCTGATACGAACTTAATACGTGACTAGCGACACATCCCGAGTGCGCGCCCGCGTTCTAAATTTGAATTATAATGTTTATAAATTAGGAGCGACTCGGCTGAAGTCTGAGTCGTGATAGCGTACCTAAGTAGGAACTAAAAATTAGACTGAGTAAGACTGGCGACTTAAAACTCTACATAAAACTAGTATCAAATTTGAGTGACTTTTATAAATACAAGCATAACAGTATACTTATTGTTTCTCATGCCCATGCCTAACTATTTCATCGCGTGAATAAAGCGTAAATCACTCAAAATAAAAAAAATGCTTTCAATATCACTAGAGTGCCATTTTGTCGCAAGGTCGCAACGCCATTTAATGCACGGCGGCGGAAAGTATTTAAATATGTAACAAAATTTGTAACTTTTCTGATCAACCGTAACAAAAACTTGTTAATGGAAAAAGCAATAATTAACATTTTGCAGGCTTTTAAAAAGCTGTCAGTTTTCGAAAAACCTCGAACGTGGCGATGAGTTTCGCGAGACATTAAGTATTTTTATTTTATTAATGCCATCCGAAATTTGTTGTTGGCGTGACTGTTTTTATTCTCTATGAACATAGGGAATAAGAATTCATAAAAAATAAAAATATAAGTTCTGGTGAATACATAAAATATACCTACCTAAATGCTTAAAAAAAAAACACGTGATGTCAAAATAAAAGTCCTTACTTCTAGTTACCCAGTGTAATAAATTATACATAGGTACTAATTTGTGTCAACATCACAGTCTCTTATCTTCGTTTGAATAAATCTCAATCCTAATGCGTACCATTGTTCCAGTTCTAAAAGATGTTATTATTCCAGGTATCTAAATAACAAAAGTGTCTTCAGACGTCAAAACCAATTTGAAAACTTAAGACCCTTTCTTCGTGAAGCCAATGCCTGTCTTTTTCAATTTAACGTACCCAAGTCTATCGACCCGGACTTTTCCAATTAGATTAAACAAACGTGTCAGGTGCCTTCTAAATTAAGCGTGTGTTCCCTCCGTCCTTAAACATTGCCTTACATTTTCTGTAAGGCGCTGTAAAAAACACAATCAAGGTACAATCGACATGATAATTGCCTAACAATGATGGAGGAAGGCTTTGCGTGGCTCGCGTGTCGGACTTGATTAAATTCCACTTAAGTGGAGGCAAGTGGAAGTTTGTTTTGGTCGCCAGGCTGACGTACGGGCAGTTTCTTTGCCTAGTTGAGACGTTGCCATGCCGTAGATGGAGCTTGATGACTTAAAGGTTACAAGACAAGGTATTAGGGTGCAAATTTCCCCTTACCCCTTAGCAGAAATAACGACAGCTAAGGAGATTATTCAAAAATGTTTGAAACTTCTGTGTCCAAATCCTTTAAAAAAGAAAAAAAATAATCTAGGATGTCAATTTAAAAATGAAAAAAATCCGTTCACCAATTAAAATATGAACAAGTAATATTTTCCTTACCGTAGACTTGATCCCACTGATATGTATTAGAATAGAACGCATTTAAAAGGACGTTACTTTATCATATCTATTTATTATTCTGTGGCCATAAATTGCAAATTTCATACAATGAGTAGGTACATATTTTCTGTTATGCAAATTTTCTAAGTTAAGCAAATAAATTGCATATTATGGCCAGGATAAAAATTACTTACGTTTTCTATAGATAGCGAACTCATATAGGTACAATTTATTGCCAATCCGCCTATTTTTCTTAATCTTGCAGAAAAGCTCCTTACGGAACCTTTGAAAAATGAAAGAATGGAATCCTTTTCTTATACGTCTTTGTCGGATCTGCTTAATGTGCTTCTGAATATCGTATATGGGGTTTCAAAATAGGTCGATACTTCTATTTATGTGAAATATGGCGTGGATTTCAAGTGAGATAAAACCGTATTATTTATACCTGTTACCGAAATACGCAAAAAAAAAATCTCAATAAAGTATTAATTAATAAAAAAGCTTATTTTTACATCATGTCATTCCGCCTAGGCTACAACATTTAACTATGTTACACCTTTTAAAATAAATTAATATTTATTGACATGTTCTTTTAACTTTAATTTTAATGTAATTTTATCAAATTTATGTGACTTCTTTGATTTTAATGTAATATAATATACCTAATTTGTTTTTTATATGGGCCCCGTAGAAGCATGAAATAAAGATCTATTTATTTATTTATTTTAAACTAGAAAACGTATCCCTCTTTCTGAGTCAGCCGGTTGAAAATAATAGGAAACAAAACTGGTTGTAGGAAGTGCGATTTTATCTCTCTGTTGCAAAATCTTCTGTTTCCGTGCAGGAAGGACGTCGTCAAGCTAATGTAGCGTTCAATGGCCGCTCAGCGTTTCTCGTAGAGTTCACATTGGTATTCAAATGCATACAGTAATTGTCTACCACTTGCTTCGAAATAGTAAAAATATATGATCAGATACGTTAAAAAGCTGTTTTATAAGGTCTTAACGGCCAAAAATATTATCATTGAGAGTAAAGTTACAATAATATTTAGCGCTAGAGGGTTTTTATCAAGAAATTAAAAAAAAAACTCAACCAGTTGCGGGTAAAGAATGTTTTGAAATTCCTCCGTTTTCGCAACCGGTTACGAAACTTGGTTGCGAAGATACGGTTGGAGGGAAACTAATAGCAGCATGGTTTCCCAATCTCATTTTTTCCTACCTAATTTTGCTTTCGCCACTGTCCCTAGTCGCAAAATTCTTGGTCTACCGAGTACACACTTTGTCTCATGTGTCCCGTTCGACATGCAAATCCAAGTTTCATTGAAATCGGGCGATCGATCAAAATTAGAGGCGTAACTGTAAAGGCAGGTATAGGCGAGGCCGAAAATACCAGTGTTGGTGTTGCGGCTTTTCATTAAACTTTCATTTGACACAGCTTGATGTGGGTACAAACTACTAATCAGGTGCTAGCTGAACTTTGATTAGATTTGTCGCAGCCTATTTCGATGGGCATTAGAATGCAAGGACAGGGGCCTGGCCAAATTGAATTTGTACGATCCACTGGATACTGATTTCTTATCTATGAGGTTGGACGCTGAATTGGACAAACATTAATGTGTCTGGGCAGATCGTGTTTATTTTCAGTAAGGGGAAAAATCTAACACATGAGAGGGACGATATAATATTTTTATAAATTGTAACTTTTATAAACAGGGTGTAAATGCTAATTCTCATACAGTGAAACAGTTTTCTCACTCAAAGAAATTTGACAAGTTTCATCAAGATTTTATTTTTAGCAAAAGGAATAAAATGACTTCCCCGTACAAAATTACCACTTCAATCAGACAATTTTTATGAGGTTTTTTTTCTTTACACCCAACAATGTTACCAAATGTTACCAAATCTCACCAAATTTATGGCTATATCAAACTCAGTGTATTTTAAATACTAGCATATATAATACACATTACTTTAAAAGTATGTTTATTTTTATGAATTATCAAAAACGTTTCAGAGAAAAGAACAAAGAACGGACGAACGTATTGTGTCGTCAACAAAAAGATAATCTCAATCCCTAAAGAAATGGCATCTATAACTCTTATCAAAAATACGATCAGAAAATATAATTTTCGAGGTAGACACTATTTTTGATGACTCACCGCTTTCAAACAAAATAGATTCAATTCGATTTAGGTGACGCAGCAATATCTTGAAATCAAAAAATTTACAGATATAATTAGATCACAATTTACTATTAGAAATTTACATATTTTTAACACAGTAGTGGGATAGGAAGAAACTCTGCGAGATATTCCAAGCACTATAGTCGAGCTAACGTCTATGCCGAGTTTATTATAAACAAGGATGTATAAAGGTTCTCATGCCACAACCCGCACATAATGAATTGAATTAAAATGGCGGTAAAGGCATTTAATAAGATTTCATACGAGCAGAATAATACTATCACCAGAGTTTAATTCTAGGTGTGCTGTGATATAGTGGTAAAATACTGAAATAAAAAATAAAAAAAACTGAAAAAATATAAATGATTTACATTTATTAAAATATTCTCTTATTTTAAAACCTTTCGATACTTTCGTTTTTTTTTTTTGCAGACACACCTATAATAAAAACATAATTATTAATAAATGAACATTCTAACTTTCCTCACTAAAGATTTTTTATTTATAGTATCTAATAAGTAATACATTTATTTACATTTAAATATGTAACTATATGGGATTAGTAACTATATATTCAAACATTATTTGTAGGCTCTAAATGGAATTCAAAATCTCCAGTAGGTACATCTTTTGTACCTTGTCTATTACAGTGCATTACAATTCCGTGTTTTCTTGGTAATAAAACATATATTTTAGAGGCGCTGAATCACAGAATATTTATAATAGTACTGCTGAATGGAATTCAAAAACTCCAGTATTTTTATTGTCTATTCCAGTGGCATAAATTCCGTGTTTTGTTTTACAATCTCACAATGTTCCGGCAACAAAACGAATGTTTATTTTAGTTGGCCGCTCGTTTCCTTCTTTTTGTTGCCGCGGACAAATGACAAACTGCGTGCCCACCTGATTTGCATTGCACACGAATTTGAATTGCACAAATAAACTCTACTTGTTATTGGAACACACATCTATTACAAAGTTTTCATTGTATCCTATTTGGGATTCATGTGAAGACTCCAAGCGAACGCTGTTTGTGGATGAAACAAATAGCGTGGTATACTTGAATGCAGAAAATATTATGTCTTATACAGGGAGTAAAAAAATTTGCAGACCAAATTTTAGGGTGTGAACCTACCCATGAAACAGAAAATTTTTCCCCAAGGAACATAGGTTGAAATATGAAAAAGAAATTGGCCTTTCCATGCAAATGGTGTCAGCGGCTCGAGTTATATTTCGACCTATGTTCCTTGGGGAAAGTATTATGGCTTCATGGGTAGGTTCCACCGACAAGAGCGCTGCTCTTAAATTTAAGAAGAAGAAGGGTAGGTTCCAAGGAGGTAGGTTCACACTCTAAAGTTTGGTCAGCAATGATTTTTACTTTTATGGTAGGTACTTTTCGGTATAAATTGGTCGTACCTTTACAATAAAGACAAGTTAATTACTGCACAAATGCATTTTCCTTTACAGAGGTTTCTTTATCTCGTTACTTTGTTTAATTTTGTACAAGTCCCGAAAATAAAGGTCATACTGCTTCAGGAAACACCTTTATTTTCGCAGTAAATTCTGTTATAAAGCAGGCAAAGTTGTAGAGCGTTAAACTAGTCTATAGAATAATAATAAAATCCAATGACCAGGAAACCGGCTATGCTTTCAACCGCAGCTTAGATACGATTATGTTTAATGTACTTAATAAGGGCTGTGAAAATCAATGGCCTGAATGTTAAACTGTGAAACCAATGAGGTCAGCAACGGAGAAACTAGTTTAGAAGTAAAATTTCTACGTGATGAAAAATTTAATCTCTGTTGACGAAGAATTTTCTACAGCAGTATAACTTAGTCTTCTCAGCTTTCATTTCATTTTGTTTATTTTTCACACTGACTTGAAGCAATACGACCTACAATATTTAAACTTTGGAGCGGAATAGCATCTAATACCTATTTATTTGCGACCAAAGAGGTCCACAATTCCGTGCCATAAAGAAAGTAGCTAATGAAATAGGTACGTGTAGTTAGAGAAATCGATGTCCCAAACACAACGTGTTAAACATTATGATGATGATGAATATTGTCTAATTTCGTAAGAGTAAGTTATCAAATACCAGCAATTCGCAGGGGAAAAGCTTTCCACGAGATTACAATGAAACTTTAATCCGTTTCGGTCGAATTTGCAAACTTTGTAATAGGAAAGTGTCGGTATCCACTCAATTGTAATAGTTTTGTGAACAATGGCTCTTTTTACGCTGATACGCAAAAGCGACATCCCATCATATTTTTATCAGTTTCAGTTGCAATTCATTGCGGTCTATCCTTCATACAAGAGACATTGTAGTAGAGAATAACTCACAGTGGATGTTAAACTCGTTTTAATAATTCCTATATGAGTTATTTCTTTGGGTCTTGTTACCCATTTCATAATAAATTACTTTATTCACTCTAAGTTTGTACACTTTTATGGAGGTGTCCTTCCTTCAAAATTTTGATTTAATGTGACGAGTTGTTACTTTTTGAAGCCACTGTTTATTAATTGTTTTAGGCATTTGTCATTTGTCTGGGTATTTTGTACCAGCGAACTGAAGAAAAAGCTTTTCTGAGAGTGAAAGAGGCCTTCCATTATAGGTATATAGAAGGAATTGAACTGTCAGATGTCATTTAAAATTTATGGCAACATATTTCTTTGACAGCCCTTCATAGACTATTTTAGTTAAAACTAAATAATTAAAGCTTCCGCTATTTTTCTATCCAACACGTGGAGAAAATATTTTAATGCTTTCAGAGCAGCTAAAATGAAAAAATAAAACGAAAGATCACTTCATCACAAATTGTGGAAAGCTGAAAAATTAAAAAAAAAATTACTTCATCACAAATTGTGGAATAATCTACACGACTATCTTTGAAGTTATAAAATTTCTTCATAGGTATAGTTACCAATTTTTAACAGTGTCGTAAGGAGCGACTAAGAACACACCACAAAATATGCCTATATGGTGTGTGCTTTATTTTCTCTTAGTAGTCGTACATCAAATTACAGGTGAAACAAATTGTACGCGCGTGCAATAAACGGGACGTGCTATATTTTATTTATAACCTATTTACCCAAAATGTTATACGTTTAGCAATATGGATGTAGAGTATGGTAATTGTTATGTTTCAAAAAGAACATTAAGCGAGTTTCAATTTGAATATTTTATTATTTCTTTGTTAGTAAACAAGTTTGTTAAAACATTAGCCACATAATGAACATTGATATATAATAACATTTCTGTTTCCAAAATTATTATGTTATCTCTTACCTGCCAGTGTTTACATTACCGTAAAATACCCAATCCTTTTACACCGCAAGCAAAACCGAAGGGTTTTACTAGTTCATTTATAAGGGACGGCTTTGGACGTGAGCTGCATTTACTTACGATTTACGAGGAAATACTGTGTTTTTACGATAGTAGTACGTTTTTATTGACACTAGTCAACCATGAAATAGGTATGTTCGTTTAGGCAAATCTATTTTAATGGTTCTAGCCATCGAGGCGCAAGAGGGATGAGTAAAGTTTTAAAAGCTCTGTGTATTTTGTTTGTTAATTATTCTGTATGTTATGTTCTGAAATGTTATGGATCAACAGAATGTAGCTCAAAATATTGTAAGAAAATATTTATTTTAAATGTTATTCGGAAAAATGACTTTAAGCCTAAGTTATATCTTCACATTTAATTTGCTTAAAATGCTCTTGGATAAATTTATGTATTTGATTACTTATTATAACTATTAGTAGTGAAAGAAACTATAATTTATTTTTTCTTATATGCCTCGGAAAGTATTAGACGCTTCCTCATAAATCATAAAACCCCACTTTTTGTTGTTGGGTGCGCGTAAAATTTGAGGGACGGTTGCCATATTGCTTTGCAATAAAGTTGCCGAGATTTGATTTCCCTTTTCATAAAAAAAACGTTCTAGCCAATCACTAGGTCAATTTTGTGCAAGTTACTTCCGATCATATTGATTGTCTTAACTGTTGTTATATAGCACAATATGACGAATTGCGGTAGAGTCCAATTTAGGTAGAAAAAAGGAATTAAGTATTTTATTATATTAAATTAATAATTATAGTAATAAATAATAATAATAAAGACGGGAAATTAACAAAAAAATATATTAATGTAATTCCATATTAAAGAAATGCAATGAACAACCAAATAAACATTTACCTATTTAACAAGTTAAACCAATTAAAAAATCAGACCATAACACACCGAATTTCGCACTAAAACCAGAAGCCCATCTCACATAAAAACATGTATCTTCTTACTTATTTCTCGTTTTTAAAAATGCAGGGTATAAAAAACTCATTCCAAAGTCACATCTCAAACGTAAAACCGAGGCGGAAAAAAAATTGCCCATTCCCACCAAGACAGAGATCCTTCGCGGTGTAATGCATATCTTAGGAGTTAACACTGACGAAATCTGAAGCAATGACCTAGAAAATTCAATTACCAGTGCTCTGTATCCACGCATTCTAATGTACGGGGGCGGCGTGTTACGGAATCTAATCAAAGTTTATGGGCGGCCTTGCGGTTTTTGCCGCTTACCTTCCCTTCAGGTGAGCGCTGCTTAACGAGTTCTTTAGGAGCGGATTCGTGAAGTTTGAAGTATGAGTTTTGGAGCAGAGATTTTTTCAAATAGTGTGTTTGTTTATTTCTTCCATGATAGCGATAGAAAAACATAGAATGTTCCGGCTGCCTTTCCTCCCAGGCATGCTGTAGAAGCACAGGTAGAAGTCAGGAAATGGGATTCGGGGGTTAGATTTATTTTATCTCCTTTCAGAGGTGCTTTCCTATCACACGGGCCTTATCATTTTTATAGTCAAGTCGTGTAGCGTCCAACTACATTTTCATGCCTTTTATCTTACACCAAAATTCTTGTATCAAATATTTTATGATTATTATTGTAAGATTCAACCAATTCGTTAAAATTTGTGCATGCGAAAAAAAATCAATGCAGAAAGTAAAAAGTATTTAAAATTTTGCCAACCGAGCCCAAACATAAATCACCTACTCAGGAAAAAACCGCTTTTCTTTAGCAACATGCCCTCGGTTTTCAACTTTATGCTAAATCACCTGGCCCAATATACCGGTGAATTACATTCCATTGTCCAACTTAAAATGTACAGCGGCTTCACGCTATAAAACAACACACTTTATGACTAAAAGTAAATGGGATAAGGTTTTTTTTTATGAAGTTAGAGAAGTAGTTTCAAGTGCAAATCATAATTTGCTTATGCATGTGCTGTGCATGAATTATAATATAGGTTCCCATATCTGTCGCCAGACATGATTATGGAATAGCAATTCAATTCATGCATACATTTTTCTTAAGACAATTTAGGGGTGAGCAATCTACGCAAAATACATTTTATAAATTTTAAATTAAGTACTACATAAAATATAATGTATAAGATTTAAAGGCACTTTGGCCTTTGTGATGAAAGTGAGAGAAAACAAAACGCATCGGTTCGTCGTTTGTTGACCACTGTTTCGTCTTCATTTTGACTTATCATATACGGAAGCGTCCGCATTACATTTGGTTTGCAAGTGCTTCGCTCTTGTGAGCTTGTGAGCGTTCCTGTGGGAAATGAAGGTTTTCCCGCGTAGAAATATACCCTATATCCCATTCCAGGACCTAGCCTACATATTTTCTAAGTTTCATTCAATCCTGTGGTTGAAACATGATGATTGAGTAACTAACATCCAAACTTTTGCATTTATAATATTAGTAGGATGATCTAACAGAATAAACAAAACATTTGTGGCTAGTACGATTTTTGCAGTTCGGTTTTCTGCCTCACCGTTCACATCCATACGTCGGCTGTATAAACCGACGAAATCGGAAGTGCTGAACGTACGTCGGCACATTGTTAATAAGGGGGTGGGAGCACTTCCGGTCCAGGCCGAGTTTGAAAAGAGAATTATGGAATAAAGGCCTGTGCGGGGCGGAAGATGACGTAATGCTTCCCCTTTCTTTCCAAGCTCGTTTATGTTTGTTTATGCTATGGTTTGTTTACTGTGTTGAATGCAGCCTCCTCTTACAGGATGACATGTGCGGAGTTTTATGAAAAGATAAAAGGTTACAGTGTCAAATGAGGTCACGTTGGTGCCGAAATTAAATAAAATTCTGATATCAGGTTATTTTCAAAATCAGGTTATTCTCATGAAACTGAACAACCATTTTAATTTATCTTTTTTTAAAATGGCGTCATAAATAATTTCTATCTGTAAAGTTTTTTACCTAATAAAATAATAAGACGAAAATAAATATTGGATAATTTAAGCCAAGCACGTTTCAAAAACTAGACAAGTTTGTCGTATCACGTCCCCCTAATTTGGGTTATTGTCAAACTTGTTATCTACCCCTTCGGAAGACTTCAACAAAAACACAATTTGGAAATTTAATTGCGACCTTGCCCACCTTCCGTTCTTTATTGAGGCGAGCACCAATTATTGTAGGGGGTTGCTTATTTTGTTCAACGTACAACATTGCATTTATGAATTTTGTTTGTCGATGTGAAAATCAAAATGACTGAAGTAAAATAAAATCATTAAAATATTTTTAATAGTGTTTAAGGCTCGTATTTATAAAGCGATCTCCAGATTGAGAGCAATATTAAGTATGGATTTGACAAGTCGTTTTGTACTGAAATGACATATCTGATACGAGCTCAAACTCGCTGTCAGTCTTGAGAGCTGATTATAAATAGGGGCTTAAGAGTTAGTACAATTTTCATTTACAATACATGACATACATGTCCATAAATAATAATTGCTTACACTGCAGATTATGACTACCATGTTGGAGGTAAGCCACATCGAAGTTTTTAAATTAAAATACCTAAAATTACAACAGCTTTTTAATGCCCCATGTCCTGTGTGACACAACAGTTAGGTACCTAGTTAGGTAGCTACTAAAAAAATACAAGAATGTAGTCACGTTCGAGTTGCAAGAGTAGCTGATATCGCGTGACGGGTTTGATTATCACACCATAAACACGAGGTAACAAGCGGCGACTGGCCACTTTACAGTTCGCAGCTCTTTTAAAATTCCCATCGACCCCTATTTTCGGTCTGTTCACAACTAGTTAAAAGCTTTAAAGCGAGGTGGAAACAGCTAGACCTATAAAACAGCACGAGCGTTAATTTTTACGTAGCTATACAGAACCCGCTGCGTAGTAAATATCGTAGCCCAGCATGACGTCGCAGTATAGTGTATAAATAGCAAAATCGTCTTTTACGTGGCTCTATTGAAAGTTCAGCGTATAGGTAATCTATTATACAGAAGCGTAGTTCATAGCAGTATATAAAATCGATACATCCAAAATGTGTTTCAAAGCGTAGCACGAAACTTTAAAGTATTGAGAATGTACCAAATAGCAAAAGGAATAATAATAGAATGAAGCTACAAAATTTGTGCTCAAATTTGTGCTCAGCAATATAATAACATGGAAATCTTTTTAAAACACTAAAGCTGCCAAAAATACTAAAGTTCAGGTCGACACTAGCGCACGTTTTATTATTCTTTAGCCTCCGTGAACACACGAAAGCCACTGTACGAAAAGTGATAAAAAATAATGTTATTACTATTGTATTCCGATAGGTTCCGTTACGGTAAAAAGCATTCCGGTAGGCAATGGCCTCAATTCACGCCGTCCAGTTACTAATTCTAATTCTTAGTAGCGCTGTCACTTTCTTAACTTTGACATAAGAACAGGATAGCAAACAAATACGTGAGTTTGACATTTCTTATCTGACATAAGACTGCTTAAATTAATTAAAATTAGTGAGCACGCTCTATGGTCATTCCTTATTTAAAGCGCCGTACGTCAAATTAAGAATGTCAAAGTCACGTGTTTGTTTGCTATCCTGTTCTTATGTCAAATTTAAGAAAGTGACAGCGCTACTAAGAATTAGAATTAGTAATAGTGCGTCCTGAATTAACACCAATGTCTCTATTAGGCTATACTTACTCAGAAAAGAATTGTTTGTGTAGATAAGGTTTTTATAAAAAAGAAAAAGCGCATATAACAAATTTTTAGGTTATGTTCTAAAAGAATACGAGATATAAGGGGAACAGCATCCCACATACTGGTAGGGGTTGTCAACTAAACTGACCAACAACCAGGAAGTTCTTTCAGGGAATATTAAAAATTAAATTATATTCCCCCCATACAAATTCTGGTCGAGGTAGTAATTTTTTTGAGTACCTTCACCTACGTAAAATTTTTATTCGTATCCTAAAAGAATTTCCTGGTGAACGTTAATCAATTTCGTTAATTATGAAGCTGAGCAGATGTCTCTTACACCCGGTATATTCAGTTTATTAACTCTCATTTGTAGAAGTCAAGAGATCTATCATTTTACCTTAACGATACTGTGGGTCAAAATGTTAAACAGATATTTAAACAAAATTTGGTAACCAAGCTGAAATATTTACGATACTGTAGCCAAATAAATATTTATAAAGTTCCATCCTTCCTCCGTCCTTTGAGCTCCAAATAGTCGCGAATCTTGAAAATATTTACATAACTTCCCTCATTTTCTAGGAAAATAAAAGGTTCTCAGTAAACTTCATTCCTAATCATAGTTTTTCATCTTGAGTAAAAAATGTTCGGGCAAAAAGATGAAAACAAAATAACCCTTGCGCAAGTTGGTCAAGCGAACTAGTTTATTTGGGACTCTGTATTCAATTTATTTGGCGGAATACTGCTTTGATTAAAATACTCTATTATTTTTATGAACAGTGAGGGCATTTGTTTTAATAGAAAACTATAGGTGTTTTGTTGTTTATCTAAAAATAAATAAACAGACGAGTAGTTACTATCTATATCTGTGCTTCCGAATCAATAAAACTCTGATATTTTTAAGGCTGTTTTACTTTAACTTGTTCTGCGTAAGATCGCTCCTTTGCCGACTCATACTACTCAATACTACTCATAAACTACGTAAAATCTAGGACAAACCTACTAAGAAAGGTGTCAAAATTCTTCTTCTGTCGTGTGGGTTTCGAGTCGATCGACCCGATGAACCGGGTGTAAAAATTTATCGTAAAAATATAAAATTCCCACAAGAAAACCCAATAATCCAAAGAAATAGGTACCTGTAGAATGCTATAACCAAAACTTTCACTATGATGTGGGTAATGGTCCGCACATCCCCCGAATCTGATGAACTATAACGCAAAGCTCCCCATTCGACCCAATGAATTTAGCATCGGGTACTCGTGCATTAAAATTTCACGTTTAGTACGGCCTACATACAGAACGCAGGCCTTAAATCTGGAACTAGCTATAAATTATGGCTCAACATCTAACCCTAACCTAAAACCGTCATCATAATATTGATGGGAAATAAATTAAACGGATTTAAAAATAAACTAACTTAGTATCACATAGATTGTAATTTGTCACTTTTATTTAAACCGTTGATAAAAATCAATGCTTTTCAAGATCATAAATATTTGCTTTTTCATTTCACTTACTTATTGTCCTCTTAAAAATATTATCAGCTCCTATTAGGAAGCACCAACTTGTGCACTGTGCAGGTTTGTCCTTGTTGCCACCGTTCTCTATGAATGAGAAAAGAGTTAGGTGTACTGTCATAAAACTACAACGTGTAACAGAAAAGGGTATGTACCCTGAATGTGAATCTGCCTATGAAACTGAACAAATTTTCCCAAGGAACATAGGTCGGAAAACGAAAATAATACACCCTTCCTGTTACACTTTGTAAATTATGTCATAATTTTTCTTTGTCTAAAAAATTCTGCTATACCTCATCTTTATAAATGTGGATACAATGGATCATTAATTCATCCGAACGATTTTTGAATGACAGCTTTACCTTTTGTCGTTTGAGTGGGTAAATAAATATGATAGGCATGTGCCTGTTACCTCACGCACGTGCGTAGGTTCCTTTATATACATATCACAGATAAAGTAAAAAGTTTTATTAATGATGAAATGAAAGGTCAGTGACGCCCACACATTGTTTTAAATTCGTAACAAGGCTTAAGCTGGCGGGAAGGATACTCTACCCATATAACTTCCTGCTTATCGGTTTGAGCTTGAGGCTCTCAGTCCAAGGGTCATGAGTTTGATTCTAGAGACCTAAACATATTTTTTTTTAGACAAATTTAATGTTGTTTAGTTTAATATGCTAAGTTATACAGTTCATAAAAAGCACAACAGTGCATACATACATAGCTAACAAAGCACATTATTTATGATATACATATTGATATATTAATGCAATACCTCAGTTGATGGTATGAGTGGAGTAAAAGAATGGAATTTCAAAAATGCCAGTTAATATTATCGGTTCTATCAAATGCAATTTAAACAAAGAATTTCTGTTATCAAAGAAAAAATGATGACGACCGAGCTGTTATTAAACTTTCCTGTATATGAGGTTATTGTTATTTCATCTTTTCATCCGTATTGATCGTATATTCTTCAATCCATTACTCAACTTCAAACACTATTGTTAATGGCATTGCGGTGGAAAACCGCGATGGATAGCAAAGTTATGACGGTCGCCTTCATCAAATGAGGCATAAGGGCCGTCGTGGGCCTCCACCCCCGTAATATATTATTGTAATGTATGGAAATGTTCGCCGGATAACGCTTTTGGCATATTGACAAGTGTGTTACGAAAGTATTGGGTTTTCGTAAAGTGTAGAAATTGTCAGATATAATAATAAAGGAGAATTAGGGAAAGTGGTGTGATAATGGGCCGGGTCTGCGCGGAATGACAATTGGAGGGTAGGTTTAGTTCGAATTCGGATGTTGAATCAATGATGTGATCCAAGAATTTTTACTCGCTTATTCAAGTAGTGATGTCGGTATTTAATAAGAGTTCTTCTTTAAAATACATTCAATCAATCAACATAAGAGAAGGCTAATTAATTTACTCTTTGTGACTTGTTCATTCAAAACACAATAAATTCTGTTTTAATTTAGAATTTCATGGAACACTTTTATTGTTATTTGAACGTAATTGTACACTCAGAAACAAATTTCACTGAAATCCAACGTTATTTAGTGTGAAGCATCCATTATTCGTCACTTTGCGAACACTCGACTTTTCAATTGTCAATGGAAGCAATCAGCTCGCCCGATTACCCTCTATATCTGCTAATTGATCTGAAGATTAATCCTGTGATTAATCGCTGCGCACATACATCAACGTCTGCACACTTTGCTGTTGTAAAAACCAATTGAAAATCAACCTTGTTGCGAAGAAGCTAAGAGTGATGCGGGTAGTGGCGTTAACTTGGTGGAGTAATATATAATTCATGCGTAGAGATGTGTGGGTACCTGGTGTGTATGTGCGTGTTACATGACGTCTTTCGCGATGTAAGTATATTTTTAGTTATTATCGTAAATTATTGTAATTAACTCAAAGAGACGGATATAAACTGTTTATGTGCGAGTCGGACTGCGCACAGAATGTTCCGTACCAAACTATGATTATTACTATGCTTACTATGATAATAAAGAAAATTTTGTTTGCAATACCGTTTTTTTCTATTTTGTTAAAAACGATATAATGAATTAGTGATACAAAACCTGTGAAACCCTCGAATATGTTCAGCCGCAATTAAAAAATTATTATATTTTGTTTCTTGCAATAGTTTTCGAAATTTAAGTTTCTATTTGTTTACATGATACTTATTTTCTCAAAACTCCAGAAATTTAAATTAATTAAATAATCAACACGTAATTTACTTTAAAAGCTTTTTTAAGTTATTTCGTAACAAGCCAAGTTACAATTACTAACTAATTGAGCTTATCATATTTACTACAAACCAGTAAAAAAAATATTACGAGTCCATTTGGTTATAGCTATTATCTCTAATAGAGCTACCAGATTTCGGTTTAGAAATAAAATTATACTTGGAAACAAAAATTTACAAGCACTGAATTATTCAATACCCCAGTAAAGGCACCGGGAAATTTAATTATATCTTGTTGAATCAATTTTAATTATGAAGTCAATTGAAAATTCTTACTTTTTTGACTCAAATACAGTTATTGAATAATGATATATGTTTTTTGTCCATTGTGGAATGTACTTTCTATTTTAGTTTGTCATAGAAAAGTAGAAAAGAGTAATTATAAAATATGTGGCGTCCCAAATTATTACTTCCAGGACAAAAATAGACTTCAAAAACACCTATTACATGAAAATTCTTCATATTTGGGAATAAACAAATTACAAACGCTTGGGTATATAAACTACACAAATAAAATTTACATATGACTGTGTAATAGAATAACAGTGCCATTACGTCACATAAATTGTCTCCCGATATCTTACAGCGTCATATAATATCTCGCTCTAAACAAGCGAATGTATATCAATACTGGCATCGCGGCAGTCTCTTTGCACCTGCTGGCGTTGCTGGCGCGCTGGCACTGGCATTCGGCGTCGAACCTCCACCGCGCGCGGACGCACGCACCAACCCTCCCGGCCGCGCAAACCCCGATCTCACGTGCGCGAGTGAACCAAATTCCGAAACGTATTTATTCGTGTTGATGTTCTAATTCCATGATTTATGTTTGAACGGTTTTTTTGAGTGCTGAAAGATTCTACCCCCGGGACATGACGCCAATGGAATACAAAATATGTGAGGACCTTTTTTCTATTATGCTAATAGGATTTGTTTTTTTTTGTCCAGATGGAATTGGGTTTGGTTCGTTAATGCTGTTTTGGTGGAATACAAAGTGACATAGAATTTTATTGTTATCGGCATTTAGTAGCTTTTGTTGGAGATGCTTTTGGGCTTCTTGTCATTTTTGTTTAATCTTTTCTGGGAAATCTTTTACTCGCTTCTACAGACTTTCAGAAATAAAGGGCAATCGTTTAGCTGTCATAGCCGAGCGTTCGAGGTAATTTAGTAGAATGGCTACAGCTCGTAGACTTTCGTAGCGATTAGCTACGGCATAGCAACATGAAATTGTTGCGGCGAAAAGTTTTCTAAACATTGTTGTGGCTTATCATTAAAGCTAGCGTTTTATGAAACAAACAGTTTAGAACTTTTATACGGTATTTTAGTTGAACAGTTTTATTCGAGAGTTTTGTTTTTAGAAAACTTTAATTTCATACAGAATAAAGATTTTAATGAAGCAAATTAGAATTTTGGTTTTATAAAAAGAATTTACACTGGCTGCATTTTTTATTAATGTATTTATTATCATTTCTAAACAGTTTGCTCTTATTATGTTCTATATCAACTCTACAATTTTGTCGATAATTTCAATAAGCATAAGTACAAATCCGTGTCCCTGTTAACCAATTAAACAATTTTAAGTAATAATTTATGCCAGAAATATTAGTCTCAGTTTAAGACAGAACGAAACATTTTTACCAGATAGATTCATAGGCTCGTATTTATAAAGCGATCTCAAGATTGAGAGCAATATTGAGTGCGGATTTGACAGGTAATTTTGTACTGGAATGACATTTCTGATACGAACTCAAACTCGCTGTCACTCTTGAGAGCTGATTATAAATACGGGCCATAGATTCTTTTGTAGTGTTCGTTGAGGTCGATTGGCCCAAAGAACGCGGATGATTTAACTATAGGTTGATTATGTTAATAAATCTATCCATTTGTCATTCAAGTAAGATAAGTAGTTAAGTACTTGTCAGACAATCATCTGATTCAGTCTGCATTTTCATAACCAACCTAGAACGAACTTACAAAAAGACGATATAAAGCCACGGAATACCAGTTAAAACTTAGCCTTTATTATCTTTACCACCTGAAGGTATTACTAATAAGCCTATGCGTTGCTAAGATAAAACAAAAATACATTTCTTATTTGTTTGAAAACCAAGCAAGAGCTAAGATTTAAATATCTATTTGGAAATGTGCAGGAGGAAAATTCATCAAAAATAACACCATCAGGGGTCTAACTGGGATTTTTATTAATTAAAAATTTAATAATAAGCTTGAGTTCAAAACTTCTCAGGATTCTTTGGACGTATTTCTTATAATTGCAGCTTTTTGTATTAAGCCGTAATTTGATATGGGTTCCTATATTTAGTGTAGATTGAATCAAATGAGAAAGTTAGCTATTATCTGCCTCAATTACATACTATTTTATAATGGTTTTTTTTTTTCTAGGTATAATTAATAATTTTTACCTTATTTCCCTGCGGCTGTAGAGATGGTTTCATAGCTTTCTGATTGATACAAAGTGACTGTGACTTTCTTACGTAACAGTGACTTATATTACTCAAGGTCTAACAATTTTGTACCCCAAACTCGATGAAAAGATTGATTAAGTCGTTTATGTAAAGAAAGTTACAAACATGGCACAAAAACAAACATTGTAAATTATGTACTTAAAACATTACTTACTTACTTACTTCCCGCTTGACTGGCAGTGATTTTACCTAGAAAGAATTTGCTACTTCTATTCCCTGGCATATTGTAAAAACAAGTAAAGAGATTCTACGGTTTTGGTGTAAGATTGGCAATAGGCTTGCCATTGCCAGACTACACACCAGATTAGACAGTAAAAACGGTTTTCAGCGTTGATCTGCCTACCCTATAAGTTAAAGGGTTTTTGGGTATGACTATATCCAAGCATATAAACTAAACAAATAGCGAAGAATACTCAAACTAATATTTTTCACATATCTGTGGTATGTAACTTAGACGCTTGGCAGCATTTTCGATCGTGAAGACGATATTTATTCTATCCAATATAAACTTGACTTGACAAATAATTCCTTCTCAGATAGGGTGTTTGTCTTCCGTACGTCGCGTTTGTTTATGTTAGTACGGAAGCTTCGGATTTGTTTTAGAGTTTCAGTTGGAAATTTTAAAATAAACAGAAGCGTAACTTACACAAACATACTTTATGTTAAAGGTGTTTTTCCAGATAATTATGGACCTCTGGCCTAGACTTAATACACATACTATACTATTAAGTTATAAGAATTTTAACAATCATTTTGGTATATTTGAATCTAGTTTAAGTGCACAAAAACTGCACAAAATCATACTATATAGGCAACACGAAAGAGCTTTGTCACTACCTAGTCTAACCAAAATGTTTGGCAGTGACTATGCTGCGTAGAACGTAGTACAGAAAGTTTTATTAATAAAAGTCATTAGTAATAAAAGAGCAGGAACGCACCTGCTGCATTTTAATATGTACCTACACGGAACCTATGGAAATATCGAAAAAATACTAATATACTCGCATCATACTAAATATTACTGTTTTTTTTTATAAAGTGTACAAAGTGCAGGCGTTATCTGAAACAACACCTAATAGTCTATGGTAAATGTCAGTTACCTATGTTGAGGCAGTTAAAATCTTTTTGGAATAATGTTTCAATGTCGCAGGTTCAAGCTCTCCAAATTTTCTATTTTTTATTCAAGTTTGGAAAACTTTAATAATTAATAGTAATTATTATAAGTTAAGAAATGGAAAATTTGGAGCATTTTATTATTCAATAGAATGCTCTAATTCACACAATTATTATGAATTATTAATTAATGTCAACCCTGTTTGAACTCAACATAAAACCATACTTAAGTATGAATAAAAAATATTAAACAAGATTGTAATAAAAATACAAATTAAATTAAACTTATAATAAATATGCAATGAATCAATTGCCGATAAATTATTCACTAAGATTATGTAGGTATGATATTATCGTATCGTTTATAAATGTGAACGTTTATATCATCATCATCAGCCACAACAGTTTATATAATTGTCAATCTGTCCCATCAGAATAAGAGATTGAAGGAATAGAGAGTGCACCTGTGTGTAGCGCGAACACTTGGGCACTAAAAACTAGTTCTGCGCAGTTGACCTATCTCTGGGAGCTTGGCCGCCATCACCGAAAATCTGTGGGAGGACTATTATTAACGATACACAGTATTTTCTAACATAATCATTTCAATGAAATTCTTACAAAAATCTTGATGACATCTTTGTCAAACGTTTGACAAATATGTCATCTTTTAATGATCACTAAAATTGTTCCTAATAGTTTTATTATTAAATTTACACTAGATCTCTTAGATCTCTTAAATTTGGCAGCACATTTTGATCACGTGTCCTAACACGTGCCTAATGGCTTTGTAGCTTAATTGCTTGTGTAGGTTCTAATGTTATTGTGCCAAAGATAGTTATTACAGCCCTTTGATATTTGAGATTCATAGATGATAATAATTACGATACACAAAGCAAATAATTTGATACAAACATCGTTAAAATAATTAATTAAGCACAACATTTCAAAAATATTATTAAGTTCAAACTATCTTCAAAACGTTAAAGTAATAGTACATTACGATATAAGTGCGGTGGGTTGATCATTATAGCCGAGGCGATATTGCTAGCCCGAGCCGTAGGCGAGGGCTATAAGAAGGCAGAGGCTGTAATTATCAAACCGCACGAATGTCGTACGACGTTTTATAACACATTTGCGAAGAAATAGCTAAAAAATTAAAACAATACAGCGAAAATAAAAAACGCCCGGAATAATTTTTACTCGTTCACAAATTAGTGATGCGCGCGCATCCACAGATTGCCTAGTATATATCGCGCAGCGCTTTTTTTTTAAAGGCAAAGGCACAAACACAGCCAGTATTACTAATAATCTAAATTAATATTTTTATGTTTTCGTTACAGATAAATGGTTGAAATTTATTGTCAAAATTAATTAAATTAAAGAATGAAATGTTTATTCATTATATTTCATCTCCCAAAGTTAAATTTATTCATTAAACGTTTACCTCTTTTCTGACATAAAAACTCTTTACTAAGATTTAAAAAAGTACCGTTCGATAAACCGTGCGTTTTACCTAATTAAAAAAAAAACTCGTGTGTTTTACAGCACTCGTGCATTTTACATTACGATTACGCACAAGTACGTAATAAGATACAATACAATATTGAAATTGGTGTAGTAAGAGACCCTTTACGAGCAAATGTGTTATAAAAAAAATTAGTATTGCTGCTGTTAAATTGAAAATTATTTCTGGCAACATAAACACTACTTTGTAATTAGTGTCACTGTAAACACACAATTTATTTTATCTGCGTATTATATCAAACCATTATTTTAATCTAAAGGAAACATAACTATGTCACGTAACGAGAGAGATCGACTTTTATGATAAAAAATAGCTAAGTGTAGGTTCTCTAATCAAGTTTAAACGGGTTCTTAAATTGAGTAGAAATAAATATAATTCCACAACTATTTCGCTCAATCGACTTCACGTGAAGAACCCAAATTTTGAGCACCTGTACCCAAACCCTTATATGGCTTAGATAGAAATGATACCTAATCTTACTGTAGTAGGTACTAGACAGACACCTGCACTATTACAGGTAAGTAAATTCTTAAATTCATCGTTTTTAGAACGAAAACTATGTAGGTAACTAGGCTTAAGCTTGACTAAGCTGACGGATCACTATACTTGAAGTCACATCATATTACCTACTTTAAAAACTGCGCTACTATATATTTTTCCTATGTATCCATGTACAGTAGGCAGCAGGTCGATTTACCACTTTGGCGGACCAATTTATACTGGCTATACAGTATAACCAGGTAGATTTAACCAGTATATATTGGTCCGTGAAATGGATAACTCGTCCTGCTGCCCACTGTACAAGAAATAATGTGTCCTCTTATAGAGAAATTGTATCGTAATCGCAGCCCAATAACGCAAAAGTTCTTTGACTTTAACTTTTGACTCAAAAAATAAAAATAGCTATTTGTGTTTTTTTTTTACTAGAAATTGGTTTGCTCTTGACTCTGGAGCGGTACTCCAAAAAATTAAAAAGTATGGTCCAATATTTTCCCGATAGAAATGTATATTTGGCCAACGTCAACAGAACACGTGATTGGGCAATGTAAACCTAACGAAACGGAATAATTACGAGAGCAGGAAAAAGGTCAAGTTTGCTTTAATCAACAGGGGAAAAGACCTTTCAATTACAATCGTTTTGCCGAACAAACATCTGTTATAAACTTATTTGAATAGCCAACAAGGAAAAAATGCTAAAGAATTTCTAGGAATGTGAGTAGGATTTTTTTGTGATTATGTGTAGGTAGGTACTAGGTACATTTAAAAAGGCAATATCAGGCAAAGTTTGCAAGCTACAGTAACAAGCAATATAATATTATTATATAGTCGTAGAAGATTTTATTGTTATCCTAATTATCATGGCTGTTGTTGGTTTTCTAATAAACAATAAAATAATGATATTGGTTGACTAATTCATTGTAGGGAATGTGTTTTAACTTAATTCAAATTTGAATGTCCCCTACCTAATACAAGTAATGTAAATGTAAGAAGAAAATAAATTGTCAATAGGTAAAATAACAACGTCATTTCGGTTTTATTTTTCCTGCTTTAAAAGTCTTTCTGAACGAAGTGAATAAACACCACATAGTATTGTACCTACGAGTTGTTTTTTTAACTATTTGAATAAAATATATTGAATTAGCTACTATGTGTTTTGTCCCTAAAATAAATAGGCAAGTGTTCGAGGCAATAATTAAGATTTCAGTTCAAACTTTACAGTAAGTACCTGAAACTTGTTCAAAATTAATTGTAGCAGTAGCAGCTTATGTTGTACAGTACGTACTTTATCATCATAGTACCTACTAACATAACCTAGTAACTTACCATGCACAATCACGTATGCAATACCTAAATATTATGTCATACTGGGTGTAAGGGACAGCGTCCCGCAAACTGATAGGGGTTGCTCAGTCAATGAAACTGAACAACTATCACCAGGTTCTTTTTTCAGGAAATGAAAAAAAAAATTAGCTTTTCCATACAAATTGTCGGATCGAGACGGTCACTTTGTATGAAAAAGCAATTTTTTTAAAATTTCCTGAAAAAAATTCCCGGTGATAGTTGTTCAGTTTCATTGTCTGAGCAACCCCTGTCAGTTTGCGGGACGCTGTCCCTTACACCCTGTATATTATGCAATAAAATATATCGCTGGTATCCCAAAATGATGAAAACAGTTCTGTTTTTAAGGAGCTTTTAAAAAAGAGGAAATTATTTTATCTTTACTCAATCAAGGTGCTTTTGCGATGAATGAAGAATGTAGTAGGTAGTACAAAGGATTTAAGAATTATTATAAATACGTAATGTATGTCAAAGTGAAAAAAATACATTAAAGATTAAAGTTTACTTCATTTATTATATTTATTATAGTTAAATCAACTATCAAACGGATTACTCACTTTGAATAAAAGGTCGCGTACTAAAGTGAGTAATCCGTTTAATAGTTGATTTATCATGTCTCACTTAAGTTTAAATAATTTGATTTATTATAGTTTTCTAGTTTCCATGACACGCGTATTTTGTTATGTATAGCCATAGCCGTGCCCCAGAGCTTGGTGGTACATAGCCTGAGAATTTTCAACATAATATAAAGAAATTTATTCTATTAGGTAGCAAGAATCAAATATTGAGGCGGACTGCCTTGTTTATAAATTCACAAACTTTCAAACTCAATTTCATTACGGCATATACCTACTTTCCGGTAATAACAAACAATTTTGTGTGTGAACGGGACCCGACGAAACAAGCATAAATAAGGTTTCCTAAATTTGATATGAATTCAATTTTGTTTACAAAATCAAATTAGCCCAACAATAACTCAAGTTGGGTTTCGTCAAAGTTTTTCTAAACTTCAAGGTGTATATTTTGAAACTAATATTAGATCTCAAATTTATTAGTGGTGATCAATTTCATGCCTGAAGACGGGGGCGCAAAGAGTTTAATTAACTTTCATATTTTACGAGTATTTGTGTAAATAATTAATTATTGTTACCATTTCTTGGAGCAACTTCAAAACTGACGTGATAAAATATTGCTTTTACGTCAAATATATTTGGCATTTTTTGAAATGATTTTATATATAGAATAAAGTTAAAAATTATTAATTATATTTATTCAAAAACAAACAGTCTTATATAATACAATAAATAAACTCTTCATTAAACATAGAACTACAGATAATTATTTATATTCCTCTGTGGCTTTCAAAAATTAATGTAATAAAATAAAGTGTTGTGTTTATACCCTTGTACCTATTAAGAATAATAAAAAATCACAAGACGCTTATGGCTTTCTAAATAGATTATTGGAAATTGGCAGATTACCTATAAAATAAAACTTACTTAGTTTATACGACATTACGCACATGAAACTAAACATTGATACCTTCACATATAAATACTTCCTTTGGGTAAAAAGTTTCTCCAATGAAAAGAGTTACACGAATAATTTGCATACATACATACATATAATCACGCCTTTATCCCTAATGGGGTAGGCAGAGCGTCAACGACCTAAACAAAGGTCGTTCCGCCACGTCTGACAAGTTTTGAGGGTTATTCCAGATAGATCTGTATATTGCTTTAGTGACAGGTTGTCAGCCCATCGCCTAAATTACAATACTGAAACCTTCAAATCCCTTAGCTGGCACATTCTATGTTTGTCTATCACTTCCAGTCCAGCATGGAAGAACGAATAATTTGTAAGGCAATAAAACGTGCAATGCATTTCCACATCATTATGACAACGATTTCCAACGATGATAATGCGATACCCGACTATAATTACAGTTTTACCCATTTTTTACACTCGCGCCAGCAATTACACCAAATCGATAGTGCAACGGGTTTACCACTTTTTATACCTGTATTAAAAAGTAAAATGTTACCTAGAATAGAGCAGTTTTCACGGTAGTTAACCTGAAATAACTAGGTGTTGGGTCGGTGGCATAGCTGTTACAACAAATAGGTATATGAACCTACTTTACTGTCAAAAAGGAAGAACTTGGTCCAACAGGCTGCACGACCAACAACACAAGACACGGTCAGCGCATGTTTATGCTCCTCTCGAGGGAATCGATCTTCATATCGAGAGCCCATGGCTCAGACTACTAGTACTCAGGCAGTTGCTTCAGATCAAAATAAATTATGTTGATTTTCTTTAATGGACGACTAAGAATGATGATTGTGATTGATTTATCTTATCATTCACGATGAAGACTCAATTAATTTGATTTCAATTCCAATTGATGGTTGGGAATTTCATATTTATAGTACTTTCTTTGCAATTTTAACATACTTACAAAGAACATTTGCTCTTATTTTCTACTTAACCCCAATTAAAAAATCGTTACTCCCGTTTCGACAAGTTGTTAAAATATTAAATGTCCTCCCAGTGAGCTACTAACCTTACTGGCACCTACTTATAACCTAACCTAGTTTCTTGCCATGCACAACCACGTGATCAATATAATAAGTGTGTTATTTTATTTATAACACATTTGCTCGTAAAGGGTCTCTTACTACACCTATTTCAATATTGTATTGTATCTTATTACGTACTTGAGCGTAATCGTAATGTAAAATGCACGAGTGCTGTAAAACACACGAGTTTTTTTTTAATTAGGTAAAACGCACGGTTTATCGAACGGTACTTTTTTAAATCTTAGCAAAGAGTTTTTATGGCAGAAAAGTGGTCAACATTTTATAAATAAAATTAACTTTGGGAGATAAAGTATAATAAAATAAACATTTAATTCTTTGATTTAATTAATTTTTACAATAAATTACAACCATTTATCTGTAACAAAATAAAAAAAATATTAATTTAGTTTATTAGTAATACTGGCTGGTTTTTTGTGCTTTGCCTTAAAAAAAAAGCGCTGCGCGATATATACTAGGTAATCTGGGGTACGTTCAGAAACGCTCGATCGATCGAAATTTAACCTGGTTAAAAATTATATTGCCCGTTCAGAGACACCTGGCAGACGAAATTTCGACTAGGTTAATTTTTATCCGGCCCGTTCAGAGGCGCACCGGAAGTGAGGTTTTATCTGACAGCAGCTAAGGTGCACACTTCAGTGCGTCCCACTAGTATAAGATTCGATCGGTATAAATATCGAACTGGGTCGACTGAACGTACCCCTGTGGATGCGCGCGCATCGCTAATTTGTGAACGAGTAAAAATTATTCCTCGCTTTTTTTCTTTTCGCTGTATTGTTTTAATTTTTTAGCTATTTCCTCGCAAATATGTTATAAAACGTCGTACGACATACGTGCGGTTTGATAATTACAGCCTCTGCTTTCTTGTAGCCCTCGCCTACGGCTCGGGCTAGCAATATCGCCTCGGCTGTAACTATCAACGCACCGCACTTGTATCGTAATGTACTATTACGTATTTCAACAATGGAGAAATTGAAAATGTGGAGCTAAATCTAGATTTGTTTTTATGAAGCGATCTCAAGATTGAGATCAATATATTAAATAAGTATGGATTTAACAGGGCGTTTTGTACTGAAATGACATTTCTGATACAAACTCAAACCCTCAGTCCGCCTCAAGAGCTGTTTATAAATACGGGCTTCACTGTCCTGCTGTGACTATGGCTCCTGTAAAAAGTTGGGATTTTATGAAAAACTTAAATACAATAAAAAATATAGTTTTGCTCAAGCAGGTAGTTATCAAATAAAAATCAATGGAGTAGGTAGTGCACATTCTGATAATATTTAAAAAATAGGTTTCGGAATAACTTTTATCACATGAAAAGCATTTTGTTTCCGTGAAAATTAGTTTTTTTTTTACTGATATTTTTTTTATATTGTAAGGATTTAGTCAATGTGTTTGAAGCATGTTTACCTAACAGAAGCTCAAAAAGACAGCAAGTTAAGTAAAATTTGTAGTTAATTCAACAAAAACCATCGCGTGTGACAACTGTTTTCGTATTTAGTTTATGTTAATGTAACTTAAATGGCAACGAATGACAGATTTATTATTATGTAGGTATTATTACGTTTTGTGAGTTTTAATTTTGCCTCTACAGAACAGAACTAGGTAATTGGAGACAGTGCGCAAACTGAAAGAGTTTGGTTTTACAACAAGCCTGAACAACTTTTTTCTTTGTATTTTAATTTTAATTTACTTAATTATTAATTTAACATCATGTCCAATAATATGTTATTTAGTTTGTTTGTTATTTAGTTGTCCGTTTGTCTGTCTTATAAATTAATAATGCCGATGATAAATAAAACAGCGTTCCTAAAAAAAGTTAAACGATAATTTAAATAACCTCAATAAGTCCGACATGCCCTTGGCCATTGACTTAGCAACAACGATCTGTCATTTTTTATTTAAGATCGACTTAAATATTGTATATCCGAGTACGTGCTCAATTAGGCAAGCCTTCACAATACAAGCCTTCAAAATCCTTGTGTAGGTCGGTTCCTTGTAAAAAATACTGATTTGTCGTAAAACCTAAAAAAAAAAACAGAAATAGAACCGAGTTTCATAAATTGGCAGATATTTATTGATAAAAACCTGAAAGCAAAATTATTTATTTTATAACTCAAAAATAGTTATATGACTTTAGTCAACATGCTCGAATTGATAAAAGCAACGAAAGAACAAAGAGTATTTCAATTTTGAGACATATTTCAGTAAAGCGTGTTCGCAAAATTTCATAATTAAATATCCGACACATTTCGCGTTAAATAAAATGTCGGATACAAAAGTGTCTTTTAAAAAAATACATTTTAGTTAGCATTTTTTATCACTGTGCAAAGTATCGAATTTGGAATTTATAGTTTTAAGTTAGTAATGCCACAGTTATAAATAAATTATTACAAGTATTTTATGTAGGTATTTAAAAGTATTATAATATACAAAAATATTAATTTGTGTCTCACTGAAATGATCTACTTGAGCTTTGGAGTATCTTAAACCTATCGGGGTATTACTTGTGCTACATGAATATTATTATAGTACCTACCTATCACCATCACATCATTCTTATGATATAATCATAATTCATTAATCGCTTATCCTATTTATTTCGGGTCGGCGCATTACGTTTTCTTCTTCCATTTATCCCTCTTAAGCCTTCAGTACTACACAGTATTTTAATCATCATTCAATTCAGTATCACTAATATTTTGAATCCAAAAGTTTGTCTGCGCTGTGAAAAACCTAACATAAATTTTTATATCTTGCTGAAACTTCCTTACAGATTTTAATTTATTTTAAATGAAAATTACCTATAACCTTTATTTTGACACTCATGTTACAGTTTAGTACGGGAAAATTTATTTATGCTTGTCTTTATTAATGAGGAAACAAAAACTACTTTTAAAGGCTTAAACATAAAACCATAATCAATCATGCTATAATAACTTAGCAACGACTAACTTTGTGCTTTATTCCATTGTATAGTAAGATTTAATTTACCACAAAATGAGAGGAGTTGGTGGGAAGCCTTTGAAGTGATTCTTGCAATTAAAGATAATAGGCTTAATTTTACCCTCACAAAGTTACCAAGCAAAACCCATGTAAGGTCACATAGGGGTCACGCAAATCCTTTGAAGTCTGTAATCTGACAAGATTGTATATTGATGTTATATTTATTAATCAAAGAAGTTTGAATGATGAATATTTTTTTGTTAAAAGTGTATCTATAGTTTTGATAATAATTCACCCAATTGCAAAAAAATAAATACTTACTCAGTTATTTGTATTTGAACAGACAATTAAATTGGGCATTGATATTGGAATAAAATAAATGATACGGTATAACTCAGGGTATAGAGATGTCAAACCCTTTGTAGTATAAAAGTTAAGATAGTAATGAGTCAATTAAGTATCAAATATCAAAAGAGAGACTGATATTTGTAGAATGTAGTTGACATCAAAGAAAGCCGCTACCTGCCTGTCCGCCGGCCTTTATAAGCTTTTAGCGTTAGCCTACCAAATAATCTTCCAGGTTTCTTTTTATTTAATGATGGTAGGCTGCTAGCTGGCCTCATACAGCCTTTATAATTTATATAGAGAGCGCGTAATAACAAACATGCCGACATAAATTGATTCATGTATGTGCAAGTATTGCTTAGGTGATTTATACGAGGCGTCTGTATCCTAAGTATTGATTCTAAGGGTCAATTCATTCCGAGAAGCGTTGCAATGCGACAAAGACAAAGATAGACATTTTCATTAACTCTGTTCCTAATTATTCATAATAACTTTACCTCTACCTGATTCTTGACTTTGTAAATAGGGAGACAGTATTATATGTTGACCCACAAAATAGATCACTCTACAAAATGCTTAGTCCGGTTCTAAGTCATCTGTAGCTCCAGCGAAAAATTGACTCAGAACAAGGACAATAAACGTGCAATAGAATCACACTATAGAGAGTTTCTCCTACGTAAAGGGACGGTAAAGTCGTAAAACAACAATATACGACAGACGTCACCTGAATTTTGTGTATCGAACACGATATTGTGATGTTTGAATGGTTTTATAACTAGAACTGTAGTGAATTTTTGACGTTGAAGCTTACAGTTCATAAGGTAGAACATAAAAATTGGTTTGAAATCTAGATATAACCTAAACCAACAAGCTTGATAGTATTGACACGTTTGTTACGCTTTTATAAAAAAAAAACATGTTTACAAAAAATATATCTTTCCCATTACCATCCCATTGTATTCTTTGAGACCTAAATAATTATGCAAACTGATGGTGCTAAGTTATTGAAAAACCAAGCACTTGAGATTTCACTTGATATCACCTAAATCTACTAAGTATTGAAATAGCTACCTAGATCTACTAAGTAGGTATCTTCTCTTTATGACGAAATCTGATGAATACTAGTTATCTTTTATTTCACATTTGTAACAAGAAATTAAAACAGGTACCTCGTATTTTGTTTTTTAATTTAAAAACAAAAACCTTTCCCGAACAGAATGAAAGTAGGTAACAAAAAGTGCCATAAAGCTTACGTCCATGTTTTAGTTCCAGAAGGCAGATTGTGAAAAAAAGCAAGAAATAGGTCCAACCGGTCTCTCCAGAGCCTTCATATTACAGGCCACAGCTTAAGTAAAAGCGGGGCGAGGATAGGAGCGGATTTGAAAAGTAAAATTATTTGATATACTTACAAACTTGACATTGTAAGTTGCACATGGTGATAAGTTTTAGTTACTTTTTATTCTAGTTACACCAAAGCACCAGAATATAATGATAAAGCCACCATGAATATATAAATGATGATTTTAGACGAAGTCGCTTCCGCTCCCGCTGACATAATTTCCACGCCAGAGTAGCCGCTGCGAAAGCGTAGCCGTAGCTACGAGAGCGTAGCAGATCTGCTACGAAAGCGTAGCGGTCTACGAATTTCAACACGAACGGCGAGGGAATTTTTAGTTTTAATTTCACTTGCACGGTTTCTCCAAAACTAATTTCGCAGTTCTGTTCTTGTAAACAACTTTTTGTTTGTAGTGCTCACAAAAGACTTAATTAATTTTCTCACTTGTTCTTTATTGCCGGGATACCTGCTAATGAAAAAATGCATTTTGTGCGACTATGAACATAATAAATTTTTAGTTCTACATTAAATACCTAGGTATAGACATAAAGTCTTTCAATAATTTTATAGTCTTTGGCACTCACAGTGCTATATTATTTTGTAAAACTTTTAGAAATAAAAAATCAAAAATTCAACCACTGACAGGATTTGAACCCATTTTTCCAAAGACGCGGGCGCGCGGTTGCTTTAAGTATTTCAATAGCCTAAACAGAAATTTTAATTGATTTCTGTGAAATAATAACTTCCAAGTAATTCGAACACAAAACCTCATAAAAGGCTTTTCAAGAACTCTATTCTTCTCATTTTAAAGCCATATTAGACTAAGCACGTCGTCCAAAAGAATACGAAATAATAGGCCATTATTTTGGCCCGAAAGGTATAATTTTGGACTGAATTAAAGCACTTAGATTATAGACATTACCCACGCCGCGTTGAGAAGGTTCTCGGGGGATTAAAGCGAAACGGGCTCTATCATTAGCGAAGGGACTTGCTTAAATAAGGTCCAGAATATGAGGGAAGGGAGGCTGGTGCCAACTATTACGCATACAGATTAGAACAGTTACATAATGAGCTTGATATTACGCACGCATAGAGAACATTATGCGAGAATTTGAGTGCCTATACAATACAGTATCTAAGTATCTACACAAATATTTTATTAATAGAACGTTGATTAAACGGAAGATACGGATATTCACACACGGTATTTAACAAAGGAAATAATATTGCTCTTTAGTTAGAAAGATTTTTTTAAACTACATAAATATTACAGAAATAGGTACATAAAGTCACGCCTTTATCTCTAACGGGATATATAAAATGCCTATGAAAAGGCGCCTTAGCCACGTCTGATGAATATTGAGGGCAATTTTAGATTGTAATGTGTATCGCTATATTGACAGGTTGTCAGCCCGTCGCCTAAATTACAATACACTGTAATCCTCGAATCCCTTTGCTGACTTCTACAGGATTCCCGGGAGGAAAGGCTGCTGGAAAATTCTATATTTTTTATTTTTTTTTATCGCTCCCAGTCCAGCATGGAAGAAATTTAATATTAGAACTAAATAACAATTTACATAAACTTTGAAGTTTTTGAAAATGGCGGTAAAATAACTGACAATATTTTTGCACAATTTCTTCTTTAAACAACGGACATTGTACAATGTACAGGCGAGTACATTAGCGAAGCTCGTAAAGAAAATTGCGAGGTGAGGCGCCACCAAAATGACAAAGTTACCGCAACTTTCAGGGAGTCTCTTTATTTCGTTGTATTCGTCAAATTTGCCAAAATTGGCACCCTATAAAAAGTTTATTTTTGCCGTGTAAAGTTTTTATGGAGTTGGGTGCAGTAGTATGCTGCCCTCAGAAGGAAAAAAACCATAACTCCATCCTAGCATGTTTTGCGTGAGATGCAAAAGACTTTCGACGATCATATCTTTTTGACAAATAAACTTTATCGGGTACAGGTTTTTTTAAAAGGAAGCATTTTATTTCTTTTATTTTTTTATTTACATAGCTTTTGTTTATTTTGAATAGTTTATTTTATTTTAATGAAAATGTTTTTTTCGCTAGCATTGATTAGTGATTTTGTACAGTAATACGAAGGAAAAAAACCATAAGTGCATATCAATCCATACTAATAATACAAATGCAAAATTAACTCTGTCTGTTTGTTGTTCTTTTACGCCTAAACAGCGGGACAGATTTAAATGAAATTTGGCATGGGGATTTGTGTTAACCTGGCATCGGACATAGACTACTTTTTACCGCGGGAAAACACTTCATTCTCATAAAAAAACTCATTTAACGCGGGTGAAACCGTAAGCAAAGCACAAAAGCTGGAAACCCACTAACTCACTGACTGATTGACATAATTGTTCTAAAAGTCGTGTATGAAAAAAGTGCGCGGGTACTTCCGGTGAGTATGGAAAAAGTCCGAAATCTTGAAAAACTGCTCCTCATCATTAAGTGACCCTACGGCCTGGCAAAACAATAGGTGATAGAGAGATGGTTCGTGAACTAACCTTAGAGCACACCCTGGGCAAATTCACTTTGAGTTGAAAAAATCAAAATGGCGGAAAACAAGATGGCCGCCATACAAAATAAAAAGACGAATATCTTCGAAACGGTTAAAGATAGAGGGGAGGTTCTCAAAGGAATGTCATAAAGGATGATGGGGGTCAATTGCTGGTGGTCACGAAAATCCAAGATGGCGGATCCAAAATGGCGGCTTAAAAAAATGTTGCTCAATCGCGATGAAATAATGCATGCGGGTGATCCTCGAGGAGCTGTTTCGATATTTCTCGTTTTTTTGTATATTTTTATTTTTAAAGATGGCCGCCATACAAGGGTTTTTTGTATAAGGAGCTTTTTTTTGGGTATGGCTAGGCAACTTTTGGTGAATTACAAAATCCAATATGGCGGATCCAATATCCGATTCGGCTCAAAATCGATATCTAGGGATTTTACGGGTCATTTTATGGATTGTTTTGTGACTCTGTAATTTTTCTAGATGGCCGCCATACAAAATTTTGTTGATAAATCATGTATTTCATTTCATTATATCGCAGAATCTATTACAGGTTGGTTGCTAGTTTCTTTAGAGCTATTATAGGTGTGTGTTAGGACAAAAAATATGTTTGTAAAAATCCAATATGGCAAAATCAAGATGGCGGCCGGGAGTCAAGTTGCTCCGTTGAGGCTCAAAATCGATGTCTGGGAAGTTTCGGGGTCGCTGATTTTAGATTTCAAGTTAGTTTTGTGACTCTGCTATTTTTCAAGATGGCCGCCATACAAAAATTACTTTTGACACGCGGGCTGCTTTAGCTGCCCGCGCATCACGCACCTGACCAGGACATCCGGAACGCGGGCTGCTTTATTTGCCCGCGTAAAACGCACCCCACCAGCACACCGGCATGTGGGCTGCTTTTGCTGCGCATCGGCACACGGACTGCTTTAGCTGCCTTAAGCAACCGTAAGCAGGCCACGGGAGCGAAGGGGCGTAAGTTCACACACGTGGCAACCATCCTGCCATCCTGTGGCTTAAGTTAGCTTGTTACCATATAGATTTTTTACGCGACCAGTGTAAACTTACACCCGTCATCCACCTCAGAGCCTGACGTGGTTGCGACTTGAAGTCAACAGGCAGAGTGGGCAGCGTAATACGTACGGCTTGATGAACAAAATGAAGTTAGTGGTCGAAGTAAACTGAATTTTTGCATTGGAGTTAGCCAGGCGATGTTGGGTGTTGTGCTCGCGGAAACCTCGTTATTACCACTCACATCTTTCTGAGGTCAAACCTACATTCATATACAAATTAATTGTTTCGTTCAAACCATGTGCATCATGCAACTCACATCGCCTAATACTTCCTAAAATGAAAGATTTTGGTAATTCCGTGTAAGCAGAGTGAGACGGTCGCGCTTTTACGAAATTCAAGTATTTATAAATATATATGTAGGATAGATTTTTTCCAAGATTGTTACGTGTGTAGTGGCTTTATAATTGCATTACGTGTATGGTAGGCTTTACTATATTGCTATCTCTGTTATAATGTTGATGTCTCACTCTCGCAACCAAGATGGTGAAAAATGTATGTTTTTATAACGAGCTCTCAAGACAAATAAAATAAACCAAAGGAATCTGCTGTTTTAATGAAGAAAATCCCCACAATTAGTGGCGGCTCGACCGGGATGACGCCCAGGGTGAAGAAGACGCCGAGATTTTATTGAAAACGACGATACGACGAAGACGACATCACGGGCTGTGCGTATGACGCAACGCCGGCACGTGTTTGCAAGAAGACGACGAGCCAAAACTTACCAAAAACGACGAAACGACGAGAAACCACGGACTGTACACGAAGACGCGACGCCAGTACGTGTTTTCTACCGATCTACGACGAAAACCACGAAGAAACCCCTTGAAAACTACGACGCCATTTTATCACGACGATTACCACGATGCCCCGTCCGAAGACACGCCAGGGTTCAGAAGAAGACGACTTTTCCATGAAAGGCAACCAAAATACGATGCAGTTGGCACATGATCTGATACCAAAATTCACCGGGTCAGACAATGCCTATCCAGTTACCAAGTGGATCCAGGATCTGGAGGACAATGCCGAGATTTTTGAGTGGTCACCTATCCAGACGCTACTCATGGCACGAAGATCACTGTGCGGCACGGCAGCACTTTGGTTAAAGTCTGAAAATACTTTCAAGACGTGGCAAGACCTTAAAACTGCTATTTCTAAGGAGTTTGCTGACAAAATTGACGCCAAGACAGTTCACGAGATGATGAGTGCCCGTATCAAGCGACCGGAGGAGTCATACCTAGACTACATGCTCACAATGAAAGAATTAGGACGACGCGGCAAAATACCAGACTATGTTGCAATCAAGTACATTGTTGACGGGATAAAGGATATCGAAACTAACAAGCTAGTTTTGTACGGCGTTACGACTTACAGCGACCTGAAAGAGAAACTGAAAATTTATGAAACCATGAAAACAAAGATGAAGACGAGTGCCAGTTTTTGTGCTAGTTATGATTATGACAAAACTGTGAAACCTAGAATGACGACGACGACTACAATGAGACGACCTACGACTATGGTACGATGTTACAGCTGTGGAGAAATAGATCATACATCGGCAGGATGCCCATACAAGGATCAAGGTATGAAGTGTTTCAACTGCAACGAGTTCGGACATATTTCATCGGAATGTCAAGGTCAGAAAAATCACACCATGATGGTAGATGGAGCCAGCGGAAACATCCGAACGAACACGACGACGCGAGCGACCAATGAGGAAGCGAGACAGCAGCAAGGACGGCAACATGGCGGCTACGAACGGAAGTCCCCGAGACGAGTGATGTTCACTTCGGCAACCGACCAATCGGCGAGCGCAGAGTTGTCTATGGAAGGCAGCCATGACACCCCGGATGACATTGGCTATGTTGGCATGATTGGAAACAAGATGGCGGCGGATGACAGTACCAGCTGTTCGAGTTTGACAGATGATGTAAACAAACGACTACTACACAGGAAGAAATCATTGAAAAACGTTTTTGTAGGTGAAAAAGCGGTTATTGCGCATATTGACTGTGGCTCCGATGTGTGTCTGGTGAAAAAGACATTTTATGACGCGCTAAAAGTGACAAAATGCGACGACGACATGAAGTTTACGGGACTGGGAGAATCTGTTGTGAATTCGCTAGGACAGTTTACGACGACAGTGTTGGTGGATGGACATTGCTATAACGACGTTATATTTCACATAGTGCCTTCAAATGCTATGCTATACGATGTGTTGTTAGGTCAGGACTTGTTACTACGTACGGCTATGGTAATGGTTGACGCGCAAGCATTGCTAGTACCTAAAGGCAAAGAATGTGTGGTGATGGTAGGATGTGCGAAAGATAATAACGATTTGATTACAGGTAACATCTCCTACTCTCAGGTGAAACAAGAAGTCGAGTTCTGTGTTAAAAGTAATGATCCAGTGCAAGTGAAGGAAGCTCCCATAAAAGTGCATATTGTTTTGAAGGACAACATCCCTATTTCACATCGACGAGAACGACGACACCAGGACCAGAACATGATGGAAATACCAGAGGAAGAAGGTACAAAAATTTATAATGAGGGAAAAAGAGAGGAATTAAGAAGAAATACAAAGAGACAGGTTCAGGAAATACAGAAAGATAACAGAAAAAGATACAAGAGTAAGAAGGTTAAGAAAGACAAAAAGCAAGCAGCTACAAAGAGCTCAGACAGAAAAGAAGATGACGACCAGCTCAAGACTCCGATGACCATGACGAACCCCGAAAGACGAATCCATAAGCCGAGGCAGACAGCGATGAGAAGGACGATGACTATGGTGATGACAACGGGAACTGAAAAGAAGAAGAAGACTATGATGATGAAGAAGAAGAGGAAGAGAAGAACATTGAGAATAAGGCAGACACCAAAGCGGAGACGAGCAAGGATGAGATTATCGACATGCCCAAGAGTCCAAGCTGAGCGAGCACCAGCTCAAGGCCAAGGTAACAAAGAAGAAGGAACTGCTGCAGGTCAACAGCTTAGAAAAGAGCAAGAAAGAGAAGCTACGAGAAAGACCAAGATGAAACTACCAGACTCAGACATAGAGTCCACAGGTGAATGACACTTTATTAATTTTAATACCTAATTATTATTTTTACTTTCAGGTTTTCAACTTTACTTTTGCTGTGTTGTGTGTATTAAGTATGGAAGATGATGAATGAGATAAAATATCTTTACCTTATGGTACTATGTACTAATGATGCTCAATGCTCATACAATACAATACAATACAAATATTCTTTATTGCACAAGAAAACACATAACAATAACACAAAGCAAAGAAAAGATGTACAATCGGCGGCCTTATTGCTAAGGTAGCAATATCTTCCAGGCAACCAGGCAGTAAGGAAAATGCTCATGTGTTGTCATTCACATAGTTGAATCGTTACATAAAGTTAAATATGTAGAAGGCTATTAAGAACCTTGTAGTTTAAATTTAATTTTGTTTTTAAGAAAATTCCATTAGGTGTTATGTGAATTTATGAGTAAGATACTTATGTTATGTTATTTAGGTATGTTTCTTAATAAGAACAGGAATTAAGAAATAAAAGAGGTTTTTTTATAAGTTGAAATATTATATTGTTTAAAGTTAATACAATACTTTGTAAACAGATTATAGTGTAGTCAGAGATTCATGCTTGGTAGAGACGCTTAATATTTTATATTAAGATTGTAGAGTCATTTTTGGTAGAGTCAGCTATTTTATGTTCAGATTATAGAGTCATTTTTAGTAGAGTCAGTATTATTGTATACTTGTCTGAGGACAGACAAAATTTGTAGGATGGCCGAATGTAGGATAGATTTTTTCCAAGATTGTTACGTGTGTAGTGGCTTTATAATTGCATTACGTGTATGGTAGGCTTTACTATATTGCTATCTCTGTTATAATGTTGATGTCTCACTCTCGCAACCAAGATGGTGAAAAATGTATGTTTTTATAACGAGCTCTCAAGACAAATAAAATAAACCAAAGGAATCTGCTGTTTTAATGAAGAAAATCCCCACATATACATAACTATAAATATCATTACAAATATTGTACTTGTGTTTTTTTGAAACATCATATACGAGGGAAAAAAGCCATAACTCCAAAATTTTTGCACTTATGGTTTTTTTTCTTCGTATAGTATAGTCTTGAAAACCATAAGTGTTGGAGTTGTGGTTTTTTTCCTTCTGAAGTGCACTTATGGTTTTTTTTCTTCTGATGATAGGTGAAATACGTAACTAAGTGTGTAGTTATGGTTTTCTAAATTGGACATTTATTGTTCGATTTTAACCATTCCTAGACAGAAAAATAGGTCTGTTTTTCAATATGAGGAAACAATAAAAAAGTGGATTTCTCGAAAATGTGGAGTTATGGTTTTTTTCCTTCTGAGGGCAGTATGTAGTACTATTATATATTCTGTGGCAGCAGTAAACGCGGTTGCTTGGTTTACGTGTAGATTTTCTTTGAGCTAAGATATTGCGGAGCCGAAAACGAAAAGTTTAATGATAAATAATCCTATCTATATTCTTGTAAATACAATGGGTGTTCAAGTAACTAAACCGTCCAGTGTCGAAAAGTCACTTTAAATATCACAAACTAAGCTATTTGAATTCTATTTGAATTTTAATTTAAGTAAATTAACATCACTGTGTTTGTGTTATACATCTTGCAATAAAAGCAAGACTTATTGGTAACTTAAAACATTTCATCATAAATACTTACTACGAGTATAACGATGAAAGATTTTTATAAATCAAATCAATCAAATACAATATTTATGTTTGCAAAATAGGTAATACTATAATGTTCACAATGAAATTGTATATTTTAAGTAGTTACTAAACAAATCTATTAATTTCTTTAAGGCAACTCCAGGGCACAGATACAAACAATAAACTGTGGTACATATTGTGATACTTACCTATTGTAATTATGTGGACATAATCATAAGAGAATTTAACCAATGTTGACAGTTTTTAATAAATCGATGCATGTTTAATATCCATAATTTAATCCGTTAATAAGGCATTCCACGTACGTGATTAAAACAACAATATTTTATTAATTTAACGTAAACAAATTGTGTAAACATCGATTAATTTTGTTAGTGAAATCGTTATTATTATTCATTACCGCAAACATAAAATACAGATTACACCCTGTTAACGTATTGTGGTCATATATTTAGTTAAAATAACTGTTTTTGAATTTACTGTTTTTGTAATTTGAAGTAAATTCAACTCTTTGATTGAATTTGGTTTCTAGATTCGTGTAATAAACTAATCAATTTATTAGAACTTATACAGCCAGGGTTAATAAATAAACTGTAATTATGATCATGTGACCGTTTGTGAAAACGTTTTGTTTCTTGACGTAAATCAAAGATTTATTTTGTATAGGTAGTTCCATTGACCTATTTGTTTTATATTTACATTTCAATTTTTACGTCAAGACTTTTGATCTACTATCTTCGAATTGCTTATCGTGAATCCAAAGAGCAGTAATTGTAGGACCCTTTATACATACAGAGTCACGAGTTGGTAATTTCGACTCAGCGTCCGTGCCCTGTCATTATCGAGCCTGGAACCCACTTTAATTGCTATTATAAAGCTAAACTTTATGTAAATAGTAAACTCTAATAAACTTACTGAAATTAGGTTACGTAGGTACCTAATTTATATGGATCCTGCAGCGTCGTAAAAGGAAAATTACCCTTTTATACAATACATGTACCTAAAATGACTTTTGTATACTCGGTACCTTTAGAAAGTACAAGTACTTGTAAATTCAATAATAAATTAAAATTCCCTGTCAACGAAACTAAGTTTAGTTTTGTTGACAGGGAATTTATACAAGGTACATAGACGGGCTCAAGACTTAATTTCTTAATTTTGCGATTTTGTGTGACTGAGGTTTATTCTGAATAGAACTTCCATTTAAGATTCCAGTTAAATCGGTTCAAATGGTTAAGGTCGAAATAATAAATGTCGAATTTAAATACAAAGGAATCTCTTTTCGTCAAAATATTAGGATCCAAGGAATTGAGAGACGTCTTTGCCTTGCAGTAAAAACGAAAGATTTTAATTAAAATAAACACAAGCGAAACCAAAGAACACCTGTAGTTTCTAAACACTTCAACCCTTTTAAGAGGATTACTTGCTATAATTTGTTTAGAGAATTTTGTATTAAGGGAAGATTATTTTAATTATTACTGCAGCTTAGCCATTTTGTTATTGAATCGTTTGTTTAAAATTATAATGTTACTGACTTTTCCTTAACATAATATTAATTTTATAGGTATACCTAAGTACGTAATACTATCTTCATGCAGCTTCGCGCCACATCGTGTAGCGTCACATCCCGGTGTGAACTAACCCGGTTTAAAATTATGATGTCAATACCAGTAGCTTAGATTACAAATGCTAAATATGCGTCTTTAAATAAATTATTGGCCAGGTTGATGGTTTATTTATTTTGTAGGTAAGTAAGTGTAAAAAAAATCTAGTATACAATTAAAAATAAGTGGGACAACAGTATTCAATTACTAAAAGCATAAGACGAGCTCTCTTCAAGCACTTTGTCATTAACATGTAATACAATATTTTTTGCTGCCCCTTGGAAGCAACGGTTTTAGTTAGAAAAGAAAAGTTACATTTTATTTCCCAAGAAGGTTTAAAAAACGTTAATAAAAAAACTTAATATTAACTTTTGTAAAGTTTATTCAGGAATCAAAAATTTACCTATATTAAATCTCATTATGGACCAGGCTAATTTTGAAATTGTTTTGTTTTTATTTCAAAGTTAAAATGATTCGTTTCGAAATTAAAAGTTTAACTAGAGTTTGGTTAAAATAAAGACTTAATATTTGCGTTTGTAAAATATTTTTTTAAGGTTATCTTATCATTTGGTATGGTGAGCAAAACAACTAGTTTAGGTTTTTCTTTGATAAACTTTCTATGATAAATGTTTTTAGTTTTTGCATTCTAAATATCTTCTACAAAATATTTAAATACATATTATTTCATAAACACGAATTTGTAACAATCAATACCATAATACTGATAAAACTTAGATGCTGGGTAAAAAAGAGAATGGAGGACGAATACTTATGTCCAAAAATTGTGAAGATAATAAAAAAAAATATTAGCTGTGGATTTTAATGACTTATTTTTACCGACTTATTTTTATTATCTCGTAAGGTCAATGTTTTGTGAAAACATTCTGTTAACTCTTTCATCTTTTTTGCTGGCCGTACATGTGTGTAGCGACGGAAACGGCGGGTCCTTGCCTGCGGCTGACATTTCGTACACCGAGTGAACAGTGTTTGAAAACAATACTCGCGCGCCCTCGTGAACTCTGTAAAAAGCACGGAAAAATACACAATAAATTATATTGTAAAATTACCTAGGTTATTTTCATAATTTAGCTTAATTATTCTCTCTTGGCTAAATAATTTTCCTATGAAAATGAGGTATTTTCCCACGGTAAAGGTAGCGTATATCCGTCTCCAGGTCATCATATACCGACCTGACAAATTTAATCAAAATTGGTTAAGACTTTTAGTCGTGAAAGAGTAACAAACAAACAAACAATAAAACAGAGTTACTTTCGTTTTTATAATAATTTTAGTATGGATATTGAGAGGCTTTTAAAAATTGTTTTAGTTAAATGTGATGAATTGTATTTTTTTGCGTTATGGAGTGTGTGTATTGGACGTACATATTTGCGTACATTTAATTACATTAAGCTGGTTCCATATTGAATTGATAGTACGTCAACATCTATTTTATGCTTTTAAGGGCTTGAAGCTGTCGTCTGTAGGTATGTAAATACTTTTAGCTTTTGCACATAAGCTTTTGATGTTCTTGCTTGAGGTTTTATCCCGCAAGCTAGTGCCAATATATTTAATGAGTAGGTTAATACCTTGTAAATATATAGCAGCTTTTTGCACCTTTTCACCAGGGCAGTATTATTTGTTGTTGATTATATTTGTCATGAAAAGTCGATAAAACAACTATTTTTTAAAATGTTGCGCTTGTTTGTGGCATTCACAAATTTTTTGGGAATTCAAAAAAAAATACAACAACCCTAAAATGGTAACGTGCAACATAGAATATCAAGAGATTAGCCTTTCTTTTGAAATGGTGTGAAAAATTATATGAGCGTAACGTACTTAACCCTCTTTATTTTATTTACGCATGTCCTAAGCTTCGAAACAGGACAGGCATAAAAAAAGTTTTTTTTTCCTTCTGTATATTTATGTTAAGCCTACGCAATAGCTATGACAAATGTTCATGCTTTTAACCTTCGAGCGCCGACCTACTCGGGGCCAGTTAGTTCTAACATTTATTATTCTCTTTTGTTTTTGGTAGTGCATTTACTTATTTATTTTTATAAAAATATTAAATTTGTATCTTTAATTAGCGAGTTTACTCTCGCTCGTTTACTTCCAAACTCTCGACCCCGCATTGAGCACTACCTTCTACACACACACACACACACACACCTCTGTCAAAACGGAAAAAAATATTTTCAAATTATTCAAACACCATGTAGGTTGCATTACTACAGATGTATTTCATGTGTTTTTTCTTTCTCGCAGCCCACATGGACGTAATAGTACCTTACGATACAAGTGCGGTGCGTTGATAGTTACAGCCGAGGCGATATTGCTAGCCCAAGCCGTAGGCGAGGGCTATAAGAAGGCAGAGGCTGTAATTATCAAAGCGCACGTATGTCGTACGACGTTTTATAACATGTTTGCGAGGAAATAAATAGAACTAGATAAAAAAAAATAACAATACAGTGAAAAGAAAAAGCGCGTGGAATAATTTTACTTTTTTTTATAGAGTTTTACGGCTCTGGAATCTAGTCCTTATGAGCCAGTCTTCTTTTCATTTTTTTTTATTTCATATCATCTTCTTTGTTCAGTTCACAAATTAACGATGCGCGCGCATCAGCGCTTTTTTTTAAGGCAAAGGCACATAAACAACCAGTATTACTTATAACGTTAATTAATATTTTTGTGTTTTTGTTACAGATAAATGGTTAAAATTTACTGTGAAAATTAATTAAATTAAATAATTAAATATTTATTCATTATATTTTATCTCCCAAAGTTAAATTTTATACATGAAAAGATTACCACTTTCTGACATAAAAACTCTTTGCTAAGATTTTAAAAAAGTACCGTTCGATAAACCGTGTGTTTTACCTAATAAAAAAAAAAAAACTCGTGTGTTTTACAGCACTCGTGCATTTTACATTACGATTACGCACAAGTTCGTAATGAGATACAATACGATACTGAAATTGATGTAATAAGAGACCCTTTACGAGCAAATGTGTTATAAAAGAATTTTACATAACAAAGGCAAAAATCTATTTAATTCCCTCGTGTCGTAATAAAAGTCTGTCAAGATATTTGCTTCGGGGACCTTTCCTTCTTGATAAGAGCCCTTAAATTCCTTCATGAAATCAACATGAAACTCAAGCCTTAGGATTACTTATTATATCGGGTCTTACAATTGTACAACTTTTCTCCTCAACCTCATAGCGCTATCTAACCCCAAAATCAATAAAGTTTTAGTTTTGCAAACATTTACCGAAAATATAATATTCATGCAAGCAAATTAATGCAATATGATTAAGAAAACTCCCAAACTCAACACAAACATTTGATTATAGACATACCTAACCTACCTACTTATTATGGACTTAATAAATGTTTGTGTTGCGCAAGGAGATTTTTTTCACAACAAGCAAGGTCATATAGGTATAACTGAAATATCAGGCTAGATTTCTTTACCTATCAGATTTATTCTACAACTGGATCTAAGACCTTGTTTATGTATCCATGTTTATGTATGGCAGGCTCAATATAACGAAGTGTTGCCTTTTTACACAAAAGCACACAAAAGCGTAGAGATGACGTCACTTCTCAGTGATCCGGTATGTAACGACATTTTTATGTTGATCGTAAAACCCGGATCGCCCTTAAATCTCCATCATTATGGTGTTTAAACCTTTATGAATTATACAACAGACTTAATGTGTAACCAAATAAGGTTGAAAATGGGGAAAAAAGTGTCTCTTATCAGTCTGAAGGTTGTTTTAAAGCCGATGATTGACAGGGCCCATCGCCTTAACGATCAATTGCTGATCGAGCGGTCTTAAAATTCAAATTTAATCATCTTGGTAGTATTAGGGAGTCGAAGAAGAGATCAATATCATACGACCTTCGGAATTTACATAAAGAGCTTCGGGAAATTTGGATCTGAGTGAATTTTTTTTGGTTGAACTGTTATTTTGATAATTTTTTTGCAAACTGCCAAATCACGCCGGCGTACTTAAGGAATTACGTATCCAGCTCGTGATAGGCTGTTAAAGTGTAGGTAATACAATAATTTATTATATTAATTTATTGATAAACCTTCATACAGCTCATCTATACCTATAGATGAGACACGTTTAACATATAATAGTATTTTTCTTAGCGTGTCGATGGCAGACACTACTCCGTTGCAGCCTAGAATTTGGCTATGTTGATAGCATTACCAGCCGCTGTCATAAGGTCTTAAGGGCACGATGTTATATTATGTATGTTTAACAGTATTTAAAAATATATTCATAGATAAGGTCAAAAAGGATGGATTTTTTGAAGTTATTAAAATGTCTGTGCTTAACCAAATGAAATTTGCGTTATTTTTACACCTGGTTATTATTCTTATAAGTGTGATTATTTCCTGTCCCACTTTCGTAAATCTATGAAATTATAATTCAGAGCATCGCCGTAACCCGCTTCTTGTCTTTGTTCAGCTATGGCCGTCGTTTCCTAAATAAGCTAACATTAAAGTAATCTGTGATATAAGTCGGACCTATAACATAAAGGAAACCTAATCTTATCCGGTTCGTTGAACATTTATGAAGAGTTGGTACTTGGCCAAATTTTACAGCTTTTGTTACTGACTTTTTTTCATTAATGATGTGACATTAGGGTAAATGAGCCAAGTTCTTCATTGGTTTCGTAACGAGGAGTATTTCCGTTAGGGCAAACGTCTATCCGCTTTATACTACTTAATAATAATATATTATGACAATGTGAAGTAGACGTAACGTTAACTAAAATGTCATGCAATAAATAGGACGCTGTTGTCACGAGAAAAGTATAAATGTGACATTGTTATCATAATTTAATATAATTCCATACCTTTTTTCTAACTGTCGAGTCTCTTTTGATGCCGCTCTATATTATAATATTATTTTGAGTATTGCGTAGTAGTGTAATAAATAAATGAATGAAGTGTAATAAGTATGATTGATAGTTTCTTCTAACAAATATCGCTGAAATACATTTTCCTACAGAATAATATTTCTCAGTAAGTACCTAAGTGTATAGGAAATTATTCACCATTTTTCTTCAGAAAATTTCTATTAAAAGATCTTCCCTCGGTTTCATTTCATTTTATTTCCACGTAGAGTTCTATTGTGGGAGATTTAGTATTCTTATTTACATAAATCTGTTAAGTGAGGTAATGGATTTTTCTAGTTCTACTAGATTTTATTTTACAGTTGCATGTAACAAAAATGAACTAGTATGTTTTAGCCCAGTTGAAATTAATTGAAAGTAGTCAATTTGGATCATAAAGCTTCAGAACAATGTTTCATTTTCTTAGAACTCTTGCAATGTATAAAAAAGACAAGTATTTTTTTCTAAAAATACAATACAATCACTTTTCAAACAAGGAATGTTTTTATTTTGTCAAATACATAGACTATACTTATCGCACATTCTTCTTGACACAATAGGTGACTAAAGAAATGTCGTCCTATAGAGAGTTTTTAAGTCCCTTCTATTATTGAACAAGACAAGGGACAAAGGGCTGGGAGGGATAGGAAGATGGCGGGGCGGAGGGGGGGTAAACACGACACTTTGCCCATTAGCTGACTTTCGCGACTTCTCATTTTTACGATTATTCCGCCCGGGGTCCGGGGAATCCCCGCGTCAAAGTGGGAGAGAAAAGAAAGCTAAGCAAAACATGAGATAATTTGAAGACATGCGCTTAGTACGAGTATACAGGTACAGATAGAAAGTCATTTTGTTTAAGAGCTATTATTTTTTTTTACACATATTCGGTAGCATCCGCTCTGCGTCTTACCCGCGATCAGATATATTTCTCTGATTATGTTTCTATGCTACTAAAGGTTCATGTCATTTTCTAGGTATCCTCTTATAAATTACGTTGAGAACATTGCTTATTACGCCTTATTAATTATAAGTAATTCTAGTAAGATAAGTTCTCAAGATATTCTTGTTCTTGTTAGAAGTTCCTGGCATAAAACAATACGTTCCTGGAAGATAAGTCGGGTAGGAACGGGGAATGTGGAACGGGGAATTTTAGTTAAAACATATAGTATAATTTTTTTACTTTATGTGTAGGTGTACCCTTTTTTTATTAATTTTATAAACAGTTACAATCGCAAATACTCGTCCCTTCACTTAATTGACTGTCATAATTATAATTTCTATGACAGCAAATGCAAGTTGACGTCTGGTGCGTATTTATACTAGTTATACACTAGTTACAAGACCGGTTTTGTATTTATTTTTATACCTCAGACTAGCTAAATATCTTTATTTTTGTATTGTCAACAAGTTTATCAAAGTTATCCTCGGTGCACCATTAGGTATAATTATAAAGTTGACCAGAAAAACTTATAATATTGAAAAATGAAGCACAAGAAGAAGTTGTAACTTGTGAGACTTTCGCTTCCCTTCACCACGCTTCTGAAAAATGAATTTGAATTATACATCAAGATGACACGGCAGCACCTGCGACTGGGCTACCTTCTTTAAATAATGTTCCTGTTTATTTTAGCACCCTGTAACATTACCCTACCTAGCCTAACCTAACCCTATTTTTTTTTTTTAACCCTAATTAAGAAAAGAGAAGTAAAAGAAATTAAGAAAAGTTTGAGAAAAGCTAAATGTTGAGAATTTAAAGGTCAATTTTAGTAAATGTAAAGATGAATTTAAGATACGAAAACTTTAATTAAAATTCTTCAGTTGCAAGTAAATCACTTCAAAGAAATAATTATTTACTACACTTAAACGCGACACTAATCGTAGATAGAGCACGGATCCATCAGACACGATTTCCAGAAGGCTGGACATGGACAAGGCTGAAGACACTGTAAATAGAGGAAAAGAAAGAACTTAAAGTAACAGAATTGGTTTCAATTTAATGAGATTAGTATTTGGCCAAATGAACGTCTAGTAGTATAATAGGACCTAAAGTTGCGAACCGCTGTTGTAACCCCTGAACTTTAATGACTCGAATGGTATAACCTACTTTGCCTATTGATAGTTAATTAGAATAGAAAATACTAAACTTACGAAAGTGATGATGAAGATGAATAAGATAAAAATAATTCTAATACTTAGCAAATGTTCAACAATAAAGATTTAAGAAGGTGAGGAAGACTAATAAACTTAGCATTCAAATATATTGAAAGAAATTTGCTGTTTCAAACAAGATAAAACTAAGACAGCATTTTTGTGTTTTTGGTAAAGCCGGGGCACCGCCCTTTCCCGCCACCGTGCAGTGCTCCTCGTCAGCCAGACTCTGGACAGAGCTCCTCCAATATATTTAATCCTGATATGAGGGGAAGTATCTTTAATTCAAGTCAAAATGCAATATTTTTGTCAGTCAGTCTAGTCATACTTTACTAAGTATACAAAAGGACAAGAGGGTATATCCATCAAATCTAGGTTTGTTCCTGAACCTAGTGTATGGTTAGGTATTCCAAATGAAAACCTTTCACATTAATTCATAATTTAATTTGAGTATTATGTATTTAATTTTTATATTTAGTGATGTGGTAACTTTAGTTTTACTGTGATTTTAATATCAGGATTTCTTTTGAATTTACATTTACTGAGTTTAATGGAACAAATGAATTCACGACATCTAGATTTACTTGTTTACTAGAATTGTGAATCTATGAAAATTATATATTTGAAAACAAAAAACATTAATCTTCCATTACAAAGTCAAAAAGAATCTATTTCAAAATAAAATAAAATGGAAATATGAAGAGAATTTACAGCAAGCAAAACATATTTGAAACTTTCGCAGAAATTACTTTAAGTTACAGGTAAATATTTATTTTCAACCTTCTACTAAAAAGTAACAACAAGTTTTTATTTTAAAATTGTCAAACCTAGTTTCTTTGAACTAAGTAATAAGAAATGGTGAATCGAACTGTACTTGTATAGTTTCTCATTCTTTATTTAGAGAAGACTATTAAGGCTTTGTCTTAGCTTGGCCTAGTAAGCTCAAATTCAACATCACTTTCATAAAAGTAACTTCTTTATTTATTACTTTTGACATTGCAAACTTTCTATGCAACTCCGTATAAAATGTAAAAGGCTGGTAATAAACATTTGGTTAAATTGTATCAAAACAATAAGAAACTTTATACGAATAAAAGTTACGGAAATGTTACTCACTAAATGCTTAAAATTTCCACTGCTTGGTATTTGAGTATGGCCTTGAATCTAAATATGACATTCATTCTAAATCCGTTAAAAATGTTAGTTAGATAACTATTACTAAAATGTCATTAGTAAAATTGCTGATGAGAAAATATTCATAAAATGGAATTAAATATTTCCTGAACTAGCTATAAAAAGATGTTTCAAAAGATGATTAAACTTTGCATTTCTGAATTTTGAATAATATTTAGTTGTAGTCAAAATATGTAGATGAACATAAAATACTGAGTAAAAGTAGATATTACCTTTTCAAAACTGTAACCCTTCAGGTTGGAACATCGACGTCTCTGAATCAAACCGGAACTGCAGTACCTAAATAATCTAAAATAATAATATCCGTTCCTATCAGTAGTAGTATCCTTTCAAGATTCTCGAAGGTCCGCCAAATTCCCGGAATGTCCACCTAATATTATTGAAGCTTCGAATTCCCGGTAGGTACACCTATTATTCTTGAAGATCCATCGCATGCCCGGAATGTCCACCTATATTGAAGATCCGTCGAATTCCCGGTAGGTACACCTAATTCTGATATCAATATCCTAAACAATCTGGCTATACTACTAACAAATTAACAATAATCTAAAACCACGCCTCAAATATCTGCAGGGTAAATCTAAGAACAATGTATCAACAAATTCGAACTATTTTTGAAACTATTTCTTACTAATAAAATTGTACGATTTAAAATGGATGGGTGACCGCTGATGGATGGGTGACCGCTTCTCACGTCTGACTCGAACTAGCTTAAAAGTAGTACAAAAGTTCCGCAACAAGATTAATAATTTCTGGATATCGACATGTCGTGCTACTACACCACCGAATTTGCTATGGAGGAATAAGTGCGACTACATTTCTTACAAATTTACGATCTTACATTTTACATACCAGATTGAATGTAGGTCAACTTTTCGTTCCCATGACGTGGCATACCTGTGAAATATTAATGGGTAGGTACTTCCTATTAGGTAGACACACAAATTTACATTAATCTACTGAAATAACGTCATACCAAAACGTACCCTCCGACGCACAAAATCCTGAAACATTCCTACTCTGCAAAATAGCCAACAACTGTATCGCAGTCCCGTGACCTAACGAGAAACTATCCCGCAGAAGAAAGTGTAAATAGTTTAAACGAAATCGAACCTACGACCTAGCTCACGCACTATGAGTACCGAAGGCTCTAACCAAATGCACCTACGAGACAAAGCGCGCAACGTACTACCTACCGTTCCGTACCCGCACGTCGTGGTTATAACTACCTACCGTTCCGTACTTTTAATTTCGTTCAATCAAAATATAATTTCTTAAAAATAGGTACACTTAAATCACAGCTTCACACAGATACAATAGAATAAAAAGTATGGAAAATTCCTGAAAATGTACACATAAAATTATCGTAGGTAGAACTCACAATCCGAAGTAAAAATGTAGAATGTACACGGAAATAGCTAAAACACATGACAATATGTAGAACCAGAATATCACAGATCTTAAACAACATACTACTAGATTCAAACTTGTGAAAAATGTGAATTTCATTTACGTAGTTACAATAACTAGGAAACAAATATGGCAGACACGGCTTAGTACCGACACTCAAACTCATACGCTTTTGCTTACGTTACGCGGTTACAAAACTTTATATTGCACTGTTATATTCTGTATCTACGAAATATAAGGAAAGATCTGACCAGATAAATAGCTGCAGACGCCATGGCACCACCAGCACCCGTCGCCTTCCCTGGAACCAAGAAGCCTCTTCCTAGTTGCGACCGTCGCTCCCGGCGCCTTTCCCAAAAGTGTCACAACCGCATGTTTTTCCAAGGAAGCGTCTGTGTAAACCTGTCACTGTCGCTCATAAGAGAACAAAAAGGGATGGCAACAATCTCAGCCAAGATTTTTCCAACACTACCCTCCACGAATCAATAGCATTGGCTCCCGGATTCGAACCTGAAGTCAGCCTAGGAGGCTAGCCCTAAAAGTATTCTAATTTGAGAACAGATGGCGCTTTTCCCATTTATTACAAAATTAAGGATTTTACGTAAATTGCATGAGATATTAAGTCGAAAATTATTAAATTGATTATTTTTTACTTCCCATCATTTATTTAATCAGAAGTTTGATCAAATTTCGCAACAATTCCGTATAGAATGTGCCAGCTCCATCCTATGAATTTTAGCGTGGCGCTGCATGTCGGAGAAAATATCAAATATATGATATGAACAACCATAGACCTTCCACGTAATACAATGAGTTTTTATCTCAGGGTCATTTTGTATTGCGATTCTATGTATGTATGTACATGGAACAAGAAGTTTTATATTGTATGATCTTGACGGTCTAGTTAGTTCCTTTTTTTCGCCACACTCAATACACCGTAATCCTTTCAGACATTGATGAATGAACTTGTCAGTCATTTGATTTACATTATTTTGTTTCGTTTTAATGTAAATGGTATTTGATGTTTATTATAATTTGACAAATATTTATACCGTATTTTATAATGGTCAATATTTAAATTAAATGGATTAACAAGCAATATTGTTAACAAAATAGCAAGTTTATTTCTGAATGCTATTGGTTCATATTTGAATAATCAAAATGCTATATTCAAGTTTATTTTAATTTATGAACATGATCGTTATTTTTCGAACAATATTCAACTAATTATTAATCTGAAAGTATGTAAACTTTTGTTTACTTGCAGATTCTCTTCTCGCGGTGGTCATACAACTATCTGACCAATAAGAGCTCAGATGCGATTTCGTCTGAAATGGCGCAAAATTCAAAATGTCTTAAATCGATTTTGATGAATTATAATTTTACGAATAGATAATTTTTATCAAATCAAGCTATTTATAAGTAATATTATATTTGTGGAGTGACGATGCGCCTAAACATGAAGGCGTATCGTTACATCCGACCCCCAATTTACTGGAGTTGACTTTAAACTTCAACGGAGGAAAATTCTCTTGACTCAAAATTGAGATCCACAAATATAATCAGTTAGAAAAATTTTCATTGACACTTTTCCCAGAATGTATTTTGTGTGGTGTGTATTTTAAACCAAAAGGTCAGCAAATAGTTACATGGATTGAATTCCCAAGCTTTAAACATTTAGTCATGAATAAAAATCTCCTTCCCAAGGGCAACAAGTCTCTGCCGAGGAACCGGAAGGCCAGTCGACCCTGTGATCTCATCTGTTCAGTCCAACCATGTATTGAAATTGAACCAATATACGAATGACCCTGGTCAAAGAATGAAAGTGTTGCATTTACTAGTTCCAGTCATTTAAATCCAATTGACAAAAAGTTCTACTCAAAAATCTCAACCCAAAATAAAAATTACTAACCTTTCGGAGAATGTAACAAATAAAACTGTTCCATACCAAACTCTTAACTCATCAGACGAATAATCAACTTATTTTGATGATTATTCGGACAAAATACAAAGCCAAGCAAAGGAACAGTCTTATTTGCAGTGTGCCTATTAGTAGGAGCGAATTATGAAATACAGATAAAACCTGTTAATGTTATATAACTGAATCAAAACATTGTATGATTCAAGTCATTGAATTTACCCCTAACACCAAATTTCATAAAACCTCATTATGTACCGTGTAGTGTGTCATGGTTAAAATGTCAATGAAAAGTATCCTAGACTCTGATTCCATTATTTATCTATGCTCTTCTCTCTGGCTTAAGTCTAATCTTTGATTTCAAAGACAGAGATTCGCCTTAGCTTATCTTTCATAATCATCACAATACAACCTCTTATGATCATTCCACAAACGTCCCATACATTCTGCATAGACAAGTTAACAGAACCTTTGTCAGGATATAAAATGTTCGTTATTTTTTTTTTAAAATCAAAATCGACAATTTTCCTCATCTTAATTAATTATGAAATGCAAAAATTCCGCAAATAATTAAACTGTTACGCTGAAAGTATTTATCACAAAATTTCCTAGTTCCATTTGTATGAAATACGGATTTTATTGACTGTTAAGTCGCAAATTTATCACAGAATCCCCAAGTTCAACCCTTACACTTTTAACCGACAATTTCATAACATCTTTTCAATAGTCAAGCTTAAATAAATAATGGGAAGTATCATTTAAATTACACTATGAAAATATTTACTATTTCCTCAATTTTATAAATAAATTATAAAAGAAATTGTACATCCTTCCAAAAGTGAATTTGTGTTGTGTGTGTGTGTAATGTGACTAAAAATGTTAACAGCCATGACTCCAATTTGAAATCTGAAATCTTTGATTACCTCAAGTTAATGAACAACAATGTATCTCGCAGAGTTAAATCACACCGTGTGCAAGGCGCTGAGGTTGTGCTAAGCCTCAACGTACTAGAAGAGTAGTACTTATACAATCCACATCAATACTCGTCTTTATTCTGCATTGGAATGGTGATCGTTAGATAAGATGATACCCCTACGTTACACAATGCAGATACCCTATATGCTTGATATCTTGCCGGGCATATTGATCAAGGTAATCTCTTCAAATCCCAATTCGAAGTTATTTCGTTAACACCTTAGCTTGATGTAAGTGTGGGGAAAAGCATTAGCCTCATAGCATCAGCCTGAGAACTGCGTGTGAGTAGAAAAATATATGAAACACCTGTTAAACACAGAAATGACTGCTGTCCTAATCCTAACTTCTACTTTTCATATAAATTTCGTTGTTGTGTGGTGTAGTTTTTTAGAAGGACACACAATAACTTGTAGTCAAAGTAGGTAAGCTATGATATTTACCAGAGCCCTGCTTACATCTCCTTTCAAACTTATTAATAATATAAATATTTAATAAACATAAATAATAATAATACATTAAATATCATAATACATTCATCAATCTTTCAATCCCCTTCTATTGGCCACCTTACTCTGATCTGCGCCACTCAAATAAACATCACAGCCACCTCTACTTGACCACTGATAAACAAAATTAGAATTATTAAAATGCATATGACAAATTGTGTTTTTTTTTCTTATTGGAAATATCCATCTGTTCCCAAATCAAAATACGTACTTTAAAATTCGCAAATGATAACTCCAAAACTTATCAACTAAAACACTTAGGGTTAGTGAAATTAAACATATAACACAGAAATTACGCCAATCGCTATTAGAACGTTGCCTTTTCTAAAATAAAGGAATATGAAAATATTTACGCCACAACTTTTACTCTTTCTAAAATAATAAACTTATCATGAAAATTATTGAATGAAGCAACGTATCATTTACGCTATTGCACTTATACTAGGTATTATTTTAAAACTAAGTTAGTACTTATGAACTAAGGACAAACACGTTTGTAGCAAGCAGTGTGGCGCCCAAGACAAAGGAATGTAGAGAAATCCTGAAGGTTTGGAGAAACCCAAAACAGATTAACCCGCTCCGAACCATGAGACCCCAGCACTCTTGCCCAAATATTTTTTTCTTTTTCTAACTACAATTACGCTTACGCTTGTATTACGCTAATGTCAAGATATAACTGCTTCAGTGGTCTACTAACTGCTTCCATGGTCTAGTGGTCTGAGCCATGAGCTCTCGATCCGGATTTCCTCGGTTCGATTCCCAGAGGGGAGAATGACATTGTGTTGTTGTTTCTAGTTTGGTTAGGACATTGCAGGCTGAATCACCTGATTGTCCGAAAAGTAAAAGGATTCCGTGCTTCGGAGGGCACGTTAAACCGTCGGTCTGAATCACCTGATTGTCCGAAAAGTAAAAGGATTCCGTGCTTCGGAGGGCACGTTAAGCCGTCGGTCCCGGTCGCTGTCATTGATAGTGGTCGTAACACAAACCATGTCAGAGGTTTATTTACTGTGCTATAAGGCGGTTTAAAACGTTGACACCAGGGTTCATCGGATCGATCGACTTGATACCCATACGACAGAAAAAGAAGTTTTCGAGTAGAGTCGCGCTCGCTTCGCTCGCGTCATGTTTATGGTTTAGCTCTACTACGTCGCGTTCGTGTCGCTCGCGTAACATATTGATTTAATTTTCGTTTTGTATCACCGTCGATTTGCTCGCTTTTTAAGTGTCCTCTGTAAAATGCAGTTTCACTAAAATGTCTGGTTTTTTTTTTAAGGATTTTAGGATGTCAAGATATTACGCAATCGCTTGTTATGTTTTGCACAAAATTTTACGCTGTACTTTTTGTAGAGAAAAACTATTATCAAATTAATTACGCGCAAAAATGCCTTAGAAACTAAACCTTCTAAACCCATTACTTAATTCAAACATGAGAAATAATTATGTTTGTTGATGAAATCTGAAAACAAATTATTAATTAAAATAGGTACACAAATAAAATAGTTAAAATATTAAAATCCTGGAAATTCAAAACCGATAAATTCTCCTATAAACAACGATGTATTTTTCCTGAAATCGCTTCAAAATAAAAAATATGTCCTAAACAACACTAACTCTAACACTCGACTATCTGAAACACGTAACAGAAAGACATAAAAGAAATAAACCAGCTCCAGAAAATCTCATCGTACGTTTACGAATGAGCTCTGCCAAATCTGCTACAATTGTCTATGAAAATAATTGGATGACTCAAAAAATCTATGAAATTAAAGAAAATGTAAACGTTTTTTTTTTTATGAATGCAAAGCCTAATTAATTGTACAACTTGGTTGGTTTTATTGGCACTGGAACTAACTTAATCAAAAATTTATTTGATTTAAGCCAATTCAAATAACCTTAGGTAAGTTAATCGTGTCATGAAAGAATGAAATATAAATATTCAGCTAAATTATCGTAGTTGCATAGAAAGTAAATATACGTTTTAACAATTAAGAATAAAAATAATACAATAGTAAATAAACAAAATAACTAATTAATTGTAAGTATTTGCAACAGAAACTAGAAGTTACTCATAAGTTTTAAATATTGGCAAAAGGAAACCCAAAATTAAGCATAACAACCGGAAACAATTGCAATGATTAAATGTTATCTACTAACGATTCAGAAAAACGAACTGTAATTTTACGTTACTGAATTGACTTATTTGTTTGTTGCCTTGTAAAAATTTAAAATATAGCCTAATTTTGATACAAACAACACTAAATTTCTTAATTTAACATACAATAACCATGAGAAGCATGATGTTGTTGAATTAAAAAACGTATACGATTAAATTCCAAATTGAAACATCGCGTTTGTGTACTTTCGCTACTCAACTAGCTTTAATGACATCTAAAATATTTAAAAGAACTAAGAATGTTCTAAGAAAACTAGGCTTGACATCGTTTTGTTTATTAAAGTTGAAGGTTACCGTTTTAAAATTACACATTTAAGAACATTAGCTTATTTTCATGAAAGTGTGTTAAGACTTGAATTTACTTTTAAAACTTAACGACCCCCATAATTTTCTTACGACCCCCAAAGTTTACTAGATATTTTGTCTTTAGGTATTTTTTTAAATGTGTTGTCATATTAATGTAAATGGCAGTGTAAAACAATAAAATCATAATTATTAAGGTAATGTAAACAAGTTAAATAAAAAATCTAAACAAACCGCATAAAAAATTAGAACCCCGGGAAAACATCAATAAAACATAAAATTCATAAAACCTAATACGCTAAAATACCATTCTTGTCACTCCGTTTTCACGAACAACAATTTGTGGTTAGAAAAATAACCACGTAAAAGTAAAAGTGAAACCAATTCCTCAGCAAGTCAAAAGTCTAATTCAGGTACTGAAAAAAAAACAACGGGGAAGATCCGTGCTCTACGTCTAAATAAAATCGTAATCCTAGTAACGCAAAATCAAAATAAACGTGCTGTAAGCCTATACTCTCTAATCTAAACGTCAAAATGATAGTAAATGTAGTCAAATGTAATAGGAAAATTATCAAAATTTAAATAAAATGACACAAAAATCATAGTTTCAAGATATTTAAGTCCGTAGTAACACGAAAAACGATATTATCCTGGTCACGCAAACCGATTTTGTAACATTACCCTACCTAGCCTAACCTAACCCTATTTTTTTTTTTTAACCCTAATTAAGAAAAGAGAAGTAAAAGAAATTAAGAAAAGTTTGAGAAAAGCTAAATGTTGAGAATTTAAAGGTCAATTTTAGTAAATGTAAAGATGAATTTAAGATACGAAAACTTTAATTAAAATTCTTCAGTTGCAAGTAAATCACTTCAAAGAAATAATTATTTACTACACTTAAACGCGACACTAATCGTAGATAGAGCACGGATCCATCAGACACGATTTCCAGAAGGCTGGACATGGACAAGGCTGAAGACACTGTAAATAGAGGAAAAGAAAGAACTTAAAGTAACAGAATTGGTTTCAATTTAATGAGATTAGTATTTGGCCAAATGAACGTCTAGTAGTATAATAGGACCTAAAGTTGCGAACCGCTGTTGTAACCCCTGAACTTTAATGACTCGAATGGTATAACCTACTTTGCCTATTGATAGTTAATTAGAATAGAAAATACTAAACTTACGAAAGTGATGATGAAGATGAATAAGATAAAAATAATTCTAATACTTAGCAAATGTTCAACAATAAAGATTTAAGAAGGTGAGGAAGACTAATAAACTTAGCATTCAAATATATTGAAAGAAATTTGCTGTTTCAAACAAGATAAAACTAAGACAGCATTTTTGTGTTTTTGGTAAAGCCGGGGCACCGCCCTTTCCCGCCACCGTGCAGTGCTCCTCGTCAGCCAGACTCTGGACAGAGCTCCTCCAATATATTTAATCCTGATATGAGGGGAAGTATCTTTAATTCAAGTCAAAATGCAATATTTTTGTCAGTCAGTCTAGTCATACTTTACTAAGTATACAAAAGGACAAGAGGGTATATCCATCAAATCTAGGTTTGTTCCTGAACCTAGTGTATGGTTAGGTATTCCAAATGAAAACCTTTCACATTAATTCATAATTTAATTTGAGTATTATGTATTTAATTTTTATATTTAGTGATGTGGTAACTTTAGTTTTACTGTGATTTTAATATCAGGATTTCTTTTGAATTTACATTTACTGAGTTTAATGGAACAAATGAATTCACGACATCTAGATTTACTTGTTTACTAGAATTGTGAATCTATGAAAATTATATATTTGAAAACAAAAAACATTAATCTTCCATTACAAAGTCAAAAAGAATCTATTTCAAAATAAAATAAAATGGAAATATGAAGAGAATTTACAGCAAGCAAAACATATTTGAAACTTTCGCAGAAATTACTTTAAGTTACAGGTAAATATTTATTTTCAACCTTCTACTAAAAAGTAACAACAAGTTTTTATTTTAAAATTGTCAAACCTAGTTTCTTTGAACTAAGTAATAAGAAATGGTGAATCGAACTGTACTTGTATAGTTTCTCATTCTTTATTTAGAGAAGACTATTAAGGCTTTGTCTTAGCTTGGCCTAGTAAGCTCAAATTCAACATCACTTTCATAAAAGTAACTTCTTTATTTATTACTTTTGACATTGCAAACTTTCTATGCAACTCCGTATAAAATGTAAAAGGCTGGTAATAAACATTTGGTTAAATTGTATCAAAACAATAAGAAACTTTATACGAATAAAAGTTACGGAAATGTTACTCACTAAATGCTTAAAATTTCCACTGCTTGGTATTTGAGTATGGCCTTGAATCTAAATATGACATTCATTCTAAATCCGTTAAAAATGTTAGTTAGATAACTATTACTAAAATGTCATTAGTAAAATTGCTGATGAGAAAATATTCATAAAATGGAATTAAATATTTCCTGAACTAGCTATAAAAAGATGTTTCAAAAGATGATTAAACTTTGCATTTCTGAATTTTGAATAATATTTAGTTGTAGTCAAAATATGTAGATGAACATAAAATACTGAGTAAAAGTAGATATTACCTTTTCAAAACTGTAACCCTTCAGGTTGGAACATCGACGTCTCTGAATCAAACCGGAACTGCAGTACCTAAATAATCTAAAATAATAATATCCGTTCCTATCAGTAGTAGTATCCTTTCAAGATTCTCGAAGGTCCGCCAAATTCCCGGAATGTCCACCTAATATTATTGAAGCTTCGAATTCCCGGTAGGTACACCTATTATTCTTGAAGATCCATCGCATGCCCGGAATGTCCACCTATATTGAAGATCCGTCGAATTCCCGGTAGGTACACCTAATTCTGATATCAATATCCTAAACAATCTGGCTATACTACTAACAAATTAACAATAATCTAAAACCACGCCTCAAATATCTGCAGGGTAAATCTAAGAACAATGTATCAACAAATTCGAACTATTTTTGAAACTATTTCTTACTAATAAAATTGTACGATTTAAAATGGATGGGTGACCGCTGATGGATGGGTGACCGCTTCTCACGTCTGACTCGAACTAGCTTAAAAGTAGTACAAAAGTTCCGCAACAAGATTAATAATTTCTGGATATCGACATGTCGTGCTACTACACCACCGAATTTGCTATGGAGGAATAAGTGCGACTACATTTCTTACAAATTTACGATCTTACATTTTACATACCAGATTGAATGTAGGTCAACTTTTCGTTCCCATGACGTGGCATACCTGTGAAATATTAATGGGTAGGTACTTCCTATTAGGTAGACACACAAATTTACATTAATCTACTGAAATAACGTCATACCAAAACGTACCCTCCGACGCACAAAATCCTGAAACATTCCTACTCTGCAAAATAGCCAACAACTGTATCGCAGTCCCGTGACCTAACGAGAAACTATCCCGCAGAAGAAAGTGTAAATAGTTTAAACGAAATCGAACCTACGACCTAGCTCACGCACTATGAGTACCGAAGGCTCTAACCAAATGCACCTACGAGACAAAGCGCGCAACGTACTACCTACCGTTCCGTACCCGCACGTCGTGGTTATAACTACCTACCGTTCCGTACTTTTAATTTCGTTCAATCAAAATATAATTTCTTAAAAATAGGTACACTTAAATCACAGCTTCACACAGATACAATAGAATAAAAAGTATGGAAAATTCCTGAAAATGTACACATAAAATTATCGTAGGTAGAACTCACAATCCGAAGTAAAAATGTAGAATGTACACGGAAATAGCTAAAACACATGACAATATGTAGAACCAGAATATCACAGATCTTAAACAACATACTACTAGATTCAAACTTGTGAAAAATGTGAATTTCATTTACGTAGTTACAATAACTAGGAAACAAATATGGCAGACACGGCTTAGTACCGACACTCAAACTCATACGCTTTTGCTTACGTTACGCGGTTACAAAACTTTATATTGCACTGTTATATTCTGTATCTACGAAATATAAGGAAAGATCTGACCAGATAAATAGCTGCAGACGCCATGGCACCACCAGCACCCGTCGCCTTCCCTGGAACCAAGAAGCCTCTTCCTAGTTGCGACCGTCGCTCCCGGCGCCTTTCCCAAAAGTGTCACAACCGCATGTTTTTCCAAGGAAGCGTCTGTGTAAACCTGTCACTGTCGCTCATAAGAGAACAAAAAGGGATGGCAACAATCTCAGCCAAGATTTTTCCAACACTACCCTCCACGAATCAATAGCATTGGCTCCCGGATTCGAACCTGAAGTCAGCCTAGGAGGCTAGCCCTAAAAGTATTCTAATTTGAGAACAGATGGCGCTTTTCCCATTTATTACAAAATTAAGGATTTTACGTAAATTGCATGAGATATTAAGTCGAAAATTATTAAATTGATTATTTTTTACTTCCCATCATTTATTTAATCAGAAGTTTGATCAAATTTCGCAACAATTCCGTATAGAATGTGCCAGCTCCATCCTATGAATTTTAGCGTGGCGCTGCATGTCGGAGAAAATATCAAATATATGATATGAACAACCATAGACCTTCCACGTAATACAATGAGTTTTTATCTCAGGGTCATTTTGTATTGCGATTCTATGTATGTATGTACATGGAACAAGAAGTTTTATATTGTATGATCTTGACGGTCTAGTTAGTTCCTTTTTTTCGCCACACTCAATACACCGTAATCCTTTCAGACATTGATGAATGAACTTGTCAGTCATTTGATTTACATTATTTTGTTTCGTTTTAATGTAAATGGTATTTGATGTTTATTATAATTTGACAAATATTTATACCGTATTTTATAATGGTCAATATTTAAATTAAATGGATTAACAAGCAATATTGTTAACAAAATAGCAAGTTTATTTCTGAATGCTATTGGTTCATATTTGAATAATCAAAATGCTATATTCAAGTTTATTTTAATTTATGAACATGATCGTTATTTTTCGAACAATATTCAACTAATTATTAATCTGAAAGTATGTAAACTTTTGTTTACTTGCAGATTCTCTTCTCGCGGTGGTCATACAACTATCTGACCAATAAGAGCTCAGATGCGATTTCGTCTGAAATGGCGCAAAATTCAAAATGTCTTAAATCGATTTTGATGAATTATAATTTTACGAATAGATAATTTTTATCAAATCAAGCTATTTATAAGTAATATTATATTTGTGGAGTGACGATGCGCCTAAACATGAAGGCGTATCGTTACAACCCACAACAACGTCCATAACCCTGAACTATGTTTGCATTTTCATTTAGTTTACTTTAGTATTTTCATGTATTTTCGATTCTCTAGATTACGAACATTAGCATTTTTACTGCGAGCATTCGTGTGAGGATAGATTCAGTGGTAAGTATCTTTTCCTTATCTGTTGTTAATAAAAAATAAATTGTTATTTTAACCAGTTTCAGTTGTATTTTTCAATTGATTCTAAACCCAATGCTGCATCAATCACGATGATTTAACCATGTCTATTTTTTGTTTCATTTTGGAACCTTTTGTTACAAATCCTCGGTTTTCCTAGAATAGAAGCATTTTGATACTTTCTCCGCTTATTTAACCCTCTTGTAGTTATTATTGTGAAAATAAAAACTTAAATAAAAATGGAGATTATTATCTGGAACTTTATAATATCGAACTTCGGCGTCAAAAGCAGTCGAGCATTCAGGAACTTTCGTATAGCTTGCCGACTTTGTGAATAAGTTTTACTGGGTGCGGGGTTTTGTAAAGCTTTCTCTTGGTACTAAGCAGCACTGTCTGGGGTACCGAGTACCAGTTCAAATTAAGTTTTTGTCTCCTGCTTAATTAGTACTGTAGTTTTGTTTAAGCTAAAGTTATTTCAAGAAACAATAAACAAATTCCTACTAAGGCAATGATATGTAAAATATGAAATTTTATATTATACCTACATTTATAATTATTTTCTTGCCGTAAGTGTAGGTATTGCAATAAAGTTAAAGGTACAAAATATTATAGTTACATCCAGTCGGCAGTTTACCTTCTAAGGACTGAAAATAGGGAAAAAAAAAACTGAGACATATTCCCCTTAACTGGAAAAGTGCAAGAGAGAAACTAATTATGAGCACATGAGAAACTTCTATTTATTTCAGGTAGGTATGCGACGCATTTTCCGGCTTCATATTACTCGCATAGTTAAGCACGTTTTTTTTAATTGTTACTAAGATTAATGTTATTTAATTTTTGTGTTATCCTTGAGGATATTTTACTGTTCTGCAGTCTCGCGTCACATTTGTTTATGTATTTAACTACTAGATAGATATAATATTTCTAACATTTTCATACTTTGATAGGTTTGCTCTTGTTTCATATTTTTATGGCTGTGACATTTCCAAAAAGTAAACTACTAGACTGCGTCTGGCTCCAGTGGTAACAAACTGGAAACTCTTGTTTATTCTTAAAAAAGTAAGACCACTTAGACATGTTCACTGGAAATCCTGCGATGATTTTTACTTCGGCTAGGAAGATCTTGCTACATTAGTAAAAACTTATCAATTAAAAAAATCCTACAGTAATGCTTAGAATGTATCTACCTATGTTAAAACTCTTAGAAAGTACCTAAGGAAAAATAGGTACCTAATATAGCAATAAAATTTCTCAGCTAAAAGAAAAGCGCAAACGTAGCAACAACAATTTTATTATCAGCACGACAGGTTTTCCATTTCACTGAACACACAAATCAATTCAGCTACTTCACTTCACGTAGAGTAGAGATCACTTCGATTTTACGACTGAGTACACACGGCCTAAGCAAATTAGGCGTGGTGCAAACTGGGGATAACAAAGTAGGGGAACAAAAAAGCTCATTTGCACTCGGACGGAACAACAGTTGAGCCGTCAATCTCGGGCTAGTCGAGTAGACGCGGTCATTAGTGGTGTAAGCGATAGGACAGAGCGAAAAATTGAAGTTTGAATCTTGTTGAAATTTTTAGATTTTGTACTTACTATTTTACCATTTAGTTTGTTTCTGCTAATGAAATATCTGTCTTTCTGCATAGTCAATAAATGTGAACAGTGTGCAATGCGTCACGTCGCTTCCCGGTGTGAACCGATTCTAACGGCGAAATCTGGTTTTAAAAAGTTCGAATTTCGAATCGTGTTTTACTTTTTATTCGGGGTAAAAGTTTGTATCGTGTATTGCCAGAACAACAGAGATGAGCGGTCAATTTTGCAGAACAGCAATCGCTAGTCGAGTGGAAGGGTTGGTGTAAAATACAAGATGTAGCGGAAACGGCAAGAGTTCGTTCCAAATTTGAAAGTAAACCACAAACGATTATGATTGTACCTAACTGAATAATGATCGTTATACCATCTTAGAATAATTATTATATATTGTGTGGAAATGAAATGAATTCTAAGTTGGTGAAGAGATTCACTTCTTGTGTACTGTTTGGCAAGACCGACGAGATTGATATAATTTATTTTTTAAGGATATTCATATTCACGCGGTGCCGTCTTAAATTTTTTTGGTCGGCCTTGTACTTAAAATTACAAATCAATTTACCAAAAAGTAAAAATAAAATAGAAATATAATTTTAAAAGCAAGACGAGACCAATATAATTATCATGGCATCAATTTAATTATGGGGGAAAAATCAATCAAAAATGTGCGTCACTCTGCATTATTACTTTATCACGTTTATTATTACTTTATTACTTTTATCACGTTCAATACTATTTATTATACCGGGTGTAAGGGATAGTGAACAGGAAACTTTTTGGAAATACTTTTTGGCTTTGTATTTATGTAATAAATTCTATAAAATCATTATTAATTATAGGCTTCACTTTGAAAACTCTATCCTTTGTAGTCGACCATCGTGTTTGAAAACTTCGGCTAATCATATTAGAAATAACAAATCAAAAATTTTAACCGCTGACAGGATTTGAACCCTAAGCTAAATCAGATTATTACCTTTAAGTGCGAAAGTAAGTGTTCGTCTCTTGGACCACACATGCAGTGTAGTGGTTCGAGTAACTCGCGTTGAGTGTCCATTTGTCCATAGCACTGACCGCCACGAGAGCGGTCGAGTGCTGTCGCTTGTTTAGTTTGCTTAGGACCCTGTATGAAAGTATAGAGGGTGTTAGCGTCAAGTCTCAAGCACGTATATACAGGACCCTTCATGACACTTCACATTCGGAGGGATAATGGTTCAGTCAAGATGTTGGGTGCTTAATATGCGCAATAAAGGATGTTTATATTCCTGCAGGCGAGAGAGTTGGGTTATTGTAGGTAGGTATGTATAATGGGTTATAACAATAAAGTAAACATTTAAATGTAACAATTAAATGAAAACAAAATTTACGTAGGTATTTGTTTAATTAGGATCCTAGTCAAAACATAAAATAAATAGTATACTACAAAAAAAGTCTTCTATTTCGGTTATGGTAGTATGGTTACGTTACTAAACACATTGACCTTTTTAAGAATTTTCTATTGCAATCGTTAGAAACTGCGACTACATTGAAGAAACTTCTGATAAATAATTGATAATATATTATACAGTCAAATCAACTTGAACGTACAAAATAGTCGTTCAATATACATTTGAAATGAAATAACCATTTTGCGGAAATTACCTTCAACAACGAAGCTTTTACGTAAATGACACATAATTTGAAAAAATCGTTCTCGTATTCATCGCCACACATAATATTCTATGTCTGATATCTTTGATCCAAATTCCTATGTCCACTATTCCATATTAATAACAAAAAAACTACCATAAATTATCGTGGATTAGATCGTCTATTTATTTATCCATGTTATTAATAATTTCAAATTCACCCTACGCAAAAATTATGTATAACAAAAATTTAAACTTTTTGATACAGCGTACCGAAACCAAATTCAATAAATTGCAGGCACTTTACTAAGGCACCAAAAAACTATGACAATCTTAAATAGAAAAATACTTTTCACATGAAATAAAAATAAGTACAGATTGTACATCCCATTGGGTTTTTATACCGAAAAGTCCTTAAAATAGACACAAATATAGTTAACAATCTAGGATTTAGTTAAATTGCTGTCAAATTTCTGAAGGTTGTTCTCAAACAAAACGATTGGAACCAATTTGGAACTAACCTATTGTGATAAGAACGCTTTGGATTCAAAATGTTCTCTTACCAATCCAATTAAAAGTTTCTGACCTACAGTTGGAAGTTTATTTTACATTCAGTGAACAAAAGTTGTGCTTTTCAAACTCGATTCCAAAAGATTTGCTCGAACGATGAATAAGAGATTTGCAGTCGAAAGGTTAAAACTGCGTGTTGAATTTATCAATGATTTCAATTGGTGCTTGAAATTGGGTATTTATTGGGGCAACAAGGTGCTTTAGCTAGACACAAATTTGTTGTAAACTTATTGTCGGAAGGAATATTTTAACAGAAAACTGACTATAAAACAAATCGGTACTTACCAACCTGGTTTTAAGAATTTCTAAGAAAGCTACAAGTTTAATTTATTTAAGAACTAAATATTAAAATTAATCCTATTAAACGTTACTTGCTACTAAAGCTAGACAGATTTGGTATTGACTACAATTTAGAATATCAAACCCAGGTCAGATTTAAACTTATTTATCCGCAGGTGAAACTACAGGGCGGCAATAATATAATCAAGCAGTATCCTAGCAGTATATAAATTTTTTGTGACATTTCTGAGACAAGCCAAAAATAAAATGATAGGTAAGTGGCATTTGAAATAGAAATCCTAGTTCATTATTCACCTATGTTATTCACCATTACAGTAGCTTCCAAAATGGTCGTAGTTATGCGAGAGCAATTTTCTTACGTTAGCTATGTAGATGAATCGTTTATGACCATTGATCTGGTCTATAAAAAGTATGCTCTGAACGGCGGGCTTTAAGTGAAGGTGGAAAAATAGCAGCTGTTTTATGCATTCGGTTTGATTACTATGTGGGTACATTATTACTGTAAGCTTCGTCCAAGTTTACTTTTTCTTTGAATATTTAAGTTAAGAGGTTTTTGTGCACTTAAAATATACGGTTACAGCAGAATGCAATAGATGAATACTGACAAGTCGTCTTAGCAACAAAAGTCCGACTATGAAAAACTCATTCATTGAGATGGGCATAGTTACGTAGACTTGGTTAATAATTTTATTAATTAAATTAATATGAAAATAAACAAGCTTTGAACCTAATATTACCATTCCATAGCAACATAGTAAAACGTTCTGAATGCCAGAAATAAAGCAAAAATGCCAATGACGATGGTCATTAAAACCCAATACAATCGCGTCCAAAAGTGGTTATGAATTAATATGGTAGCAGGCTGACCTATCACGCTAGCTGTCACTATGCTGGACACTAACTATACTACTAACAAAAGGTCGAACCACACTGAGAGACATGTAATTACGTTGAGTGACAGCTCGTTAAATAAATAAGCTCTTTTTGCTCTAACTACGGTTTATTTTTGAAATTTAAAGACCGTTGAGTATAGGCTTAATAAGGAACGATATTCGTCATACATAATTTATTTGATCCAAATTACATTTATAGTTAGATCATTAAAATTTCTCAGAAGAAGCGAGTACTTATATTAGTACTTGTATTATAACGCCTTTGTAAGTATGCATCTGTACCTTTTGTATATTTCTGTTAGATAATTAATCATGTTCTTTGATGAAGTACCTTTGAAGTACCTATCAAAAATGTTAAATTAATTAATTTATCTATCACAAACTAAGTAAACTAATAATTAAAGACATTAAAATTCAAAGCTTTAGTAGATAGATAAAAGAAACTCATAGCAAGATGGATAATATTGCAATCTAACAATCTTTCGAGATAAAACTGTCTAATAATATGTCAAAGTAATATGACAATTTGTTTTAACAAGGAAACTGCGACAAGCAGCGCTGCAGTAAATAAACTGTTCAGTAATAAATTAACGCCCTGTATCGTTTAAAAAAGAATGCAGAACACTGATAATGAAGTAGAAAAACGGAAAAGAAAGCGTTAGCGTAGGCTACACTGCCCTGACATTTATTGCTCGCTACGGCCATAAAATTTTTCACACTACATTGCTTGCCGTATATCGGTTATCTTGACGCTGTTCGCACGTAAGAAACGGTGGAGGAAAATCGTTTTGAATATTTGCACTGTAGAATTTTGACACAAGGTAAATAAAATACAGCTGCATTGTATTCTACAAACAACTACAACCATTACAAAGAATACAACTGAAACAACACTAGAAGGAAATTGTAGATACAATACTAACAACATTGTAAATGGAACGTCTGTTTCTTTTGTAAATAATGTAAGAACTGAGAAGAAAATTCATAAAGTGAGTAGGCTGTACGACGGAGGAGTCAAGTTTAATATGATATTCTTTTTCTTAGAATATAGCGAAATGTTTATGATAGGCACCAGCCGTACAGAAAAATGAAAACAAATGTACTTCTTCCGGGAAATCTTCATTGTAATTTTGTTTGTTAAACTACGATATGCATTGTAGTTTTTTTTTACTTAATAAAATTACAAAAGCAAAGCAAAATGATGCTGTTCATTGCAATCATGCCGATTAATTCCGTAAACCTGGAATATTTACAATAGACCGCTTACATAATAATCTATTAATAATTTATTCTCAACAAAAACCATTGTTTTCTAAAATAAACTAAAAGAAACCGTAAAGAATACATACTAAGCCGTTTATTGCGCAATTTAAAATATTGTCGGATTCCATAGCTCCTTTGAGGCAAACCCTCTTGCCAAAAGACAATTTATATTAGCTAGCACCTATCACCAAAAAGTCATTACACACTAGAAAAAATGTGCCCCTTCAAATTACTGTTCTCATTGAATCAATTGTAAGAAAACAGTGAACAATTAGGTAACAATGCTAATCCGACCATTGCGCACTTTAATTAATTTGAAAATTTGGAACACTACAATATTTCTGTTCTTTTTCAAAATAAATTCTCAAGAAGCAGTAAACAATACATGCTAAGCCGTTCATTGCGCACTCCAAATATTGTGGGATTTCGTAGCCCCTTTGAAGCAAATCCCCTTGCCATAAGGCGCTTTGTACCACACTCCGAGACGTCTCTAAACACTCCAGAAACAGTGAATTCAATTTATTTGTGTGTACCTACACGATTTAGAAGCACTCGATAGAGATTAGTGGTTTATCTTATTAAGTGCTTAACGCTTTGGTGTGAACAAGAAAGGATTGCGTTTGCGTTTAGTCTGGAAATTGTTTTAGCGTAAACAAACAATTTTGCTCATTTAGCACTGAAAGCATTTTCAAAGGTTATACTCATATAAACTATAATGCCATTTTATACGAGAGAGAGTATTATTTTTTATTAAATTGTGTGCGTATCCTTACAAATAAAAATAAAAATTAAAGATATCTGTATCAGATAACCTAATAATTCCTTGGAGTACCTATCTATAAATGTACTACGTTTTGAAATGCTTTGATGTAACTATAAGTGTGATAACAGCATTACTACTTCTTTTTTACTCTTTTTATACCCATTTTCCGTAATTTTCTTGAAATAAAATCTAGCTAAAAGCTTATTCAAGTCAAAATTTAGTAGCTATACATCTTAGGTGCAGTTTCCGTGAACATTATGAAGATGAATGTGATTGTATCCACCGGAGTCTGCTACGCTTTAGCTTTAAAATATCCTCCACCTTCGATGCAGAAGGTGATCGTATTTATCCATGATAGATAGAGTACGTACTTGATAATGATGATTGATATATTTAATGGTAGGTATATAAGGCCATGTTACTATGGAATTCTCTGCTGGAAGTTAAAGAGAAACATACAATGTATCAGCTGCTCTTCTTCCAGGGCATATTGTAAAAATCTCAATAGAAAGTTTGAAGGTTTCGATAATTCAGGCGATAGGCTGACAACTGGTCAACAATACTCACTCGAGCCTATCTGAAATGGACCTCAGCAATGGTCAGACATAACTGAAGCTTCGCACACAGTTGTAACTGTTTTTGAATAAATGATGATGATGATGATGCTTAATAAATCGTTGATGTTCTACCTACCCTGTAAGGGATTCGATTATTTATTTGTATAGTGTACTTGATAATGATGACTGATTGTATAAATATCGCTATATTATACGACGATATTTCCGTTATCTACGTGACAGCTCATTAGACAACGTGTGTGCGTGTGTTTTGGTACTTGTCAGAATTTGACAGCTAAACGGCATTATTACTGAGCTTGTCTTTCATACTGATTTATGTCTGGATATAATTATTTGGCTACAGTAAAGACACGTAGTACAAACGTAGCCATAACACACGTACTATAGTTTGTTCCCTGTAGCTTGGTGATTTTGACAACAGGTAAAAAATATAAAACCATCACAGGTGTGAAAGTGATAGCTATAAATGATGTATGCATTTGACATTGTGTCAAAATCACTAAGCTACAGTGAACAAACTATAGACCAGTATTACCTAATAATCAGCTCTTGAGACTGACAGCGAGCTTTAATTGTATCAGAAATGTTATTTCATTACAAAACGACCTGTCAAATCCATACTTATATTGCACTCAATTTTGAGATTGCTTACAAGCCCTAATATACTTGGACTAATTATTAATTGAGTAATATCATAAATAAAATGTTTGAGTCATCATTACACGTCAAGTTGTCAGTATTTTTTTTTACGGTATACGTAGAGTTACAAACAATGTAAGAGCATTCTAGCCTATACATACATCCTTGCTAATTCTGTTTAGCCTTCTCCGTACACACATCCATTCGCTTCCTGCACAAACGTTTGCATACCCTCGAATTGTCTGCTTTCCATTAAGTGTCAAGACGCTCCCGTGAATTTGGTTTGACTTGGAGGGATTTGCCTTCCTTGCCTTGTCTCACTCTAATAGGCTAGAGAGTGCAGTGTGCATTCCACAGAATAGTCGTGATGGAATCTGCTAGTGAACTAAGGGAAACTCACTTATTTTGCTTACAAACTTGAGCGTATACTGGACTTCTTGACATGTATCTCAACTGAAACAAAATCTCAATTTGAAACAAGAAACTTTGGTCTGTATAGCTAAATAAATGTTTTCTGATCGACAGCATATCATTATAATATACGTAAAACTAGCCGGTCGGGTAAGATTAAAATTGACTGAAAAATAGTTCCAGCAAATGACATCACCGTTCCTGGTGTGAATATAAATATCTCACATATCGCTTGCTCAAACGCTTGCCAAAGTGTATTCAGTCAGTATCAAATACACCCAATAGGCCTTTTATACCTACAGTGTGGAATTTTAGTGTTTACAATAAAAAATGATGATCTACTTTTAAAGATGTGATCCCATGCAGCTGGATAGTACTACTTAGAATAACGAACAAGTCTGAATTCAAATACCGATTAGCTCTACTGTAAAAGAGCAAAATGAAACAGACAGTACTTCTCCGTTTAAGTTAAAACCATCTCAACGGAGCGTTATTTTTCTAGCTCTTTCCAGTTTAAATAAAAGTCAACTAAGACTACGCTACCGCACAGATGAAGTAGAAAGAGCAGTACAATGTTCTAAGTTTAGTTCATATGAACGACCGATGAGTGCTACGAACCTAACGCATTTATTTTTCGTTCGTGCTTTGGAACCTAATTAAAACGTCTTAATTTAAAATCATGCTAATATAAGGGCGTCTTTTTATCCGTCGTCTTGAAAGGTAAGCAAATACCTTGCCAAGATCTATGGTGAAAAATTTTCATATACATGATAATAATTGTTTCAAGCCAGCGCATTGCCTGGTATTAGTAAATGAATGGCTTTTACGCTCTTCAGATTAAAACACAGAAATGCGAACACTTGTTATTTAGCCGTTAAATATGAACGAGAAGTTTGTATAGTATCCTTCTCCTTTGCTGTGTTTATTTTCCCTGGCAGGCTTTGCACAAAACCTTGCGTCTTACGGCTCCTTTTACTTCTACTATGGATTTACCGAGGCCACTGTAAATAGCATACTTTCAATTAAACTTACAAACGGGGCAAAAATAAATAGCCGAGATCTAAAGTGTCAGTTAATTAATTCCTTCAGAGACCTTACGGTGTAATTACAGGAGATAGGTAATTAAAGAGTGGCGTTAGTTGGAGGTTTATGTGCTTGTGATTATTAATGTTAAAGAAAAATTTAAGAACATTTTTTTCTATAACAAAGGGTATAACGCTGTTTAGCTTTAGTTAAAGCAACCATTTATGTTTACATTCAATAAAAGAACGTGGAAATCGTATAATCAAAAAATTTGGTATCTTGTGGTTCCATTTTTGAAGGAATTTGTTAACTTAGGAACTTATAATACAATTAATTTTAGGTAGGTACGTGATAATTTCTTCGGGCGGGCCAAATTATGTCATTTAGACAATGTTCGATCTGAAACTAACTATGATACCATGATGTATGCAAAATCCTAAGACAGCATGTTCCCAATTCCTACCAAACTCATGTTCAACGAAGTGTCCGTAGCACAATGCACGAAGGACAGAACGCCAAACAGAATTAGCAACGATGTATGGATAGGCTGGATTCTTTTACGTTGGGAAACGAAAAGGCATTTGAAACGATAAAATAACACAGAATGTTATCTTCTCGCTCATGCTGTGAAATGCTTCCGTGTTTTCCATTACGAACGCTGTTATACAGCAAAATAAAATTCGAATTATATAGTGGGTTCGATGTGGACATGAATAAAAAATACCACAAGAAACACCATAAGTACCTAATAGTATATCCTCCTATACAAAGTGGCTCAATGTTCCCAACGCCTAACTATACTCACGTTCATCCAAGTGTCCGTAGCGTAGCAAGCACAGACACAACCTGACATGCTTTCCAGAACACTGAGAGGCATTCAAGAGAGGGATTTCCGGACTATTCTCCGAGCGACGCTTGTATGAATATTAATACCATCTTAAGCTGGAATTGAGACTGCACTAGCGCCACGGAAGTATCCCTTCATGTCTAACGATACTTATATTGATTTTGATTTAACATTTTTTAAATAAAGGAGATACCAGATACCATGTTCATAAAATACGAGCAAAGTATGGCACCCTGTACATTAAGTGTGAGAGTAACAGCATGCTACCACATATTTTTTACGTCTCAGTCACTCGCCAGACATTATAATTGAGGGATAAAAAAAATCTCTTGCATTCAAGTAGATAAGAAGATAAAGCTGCCAATTGTAAGTAAATATATTTTGTAATTTCTATGTTTTGTTGTGCAAAAAAGTAGGTATATTTTGTACTGTTAGTCGTAAATTACAAATTGAAATGGACAGCACTGCAGCATAACAGGTTAACATATTAGGAAATAATTAGCAAAACCAAAACTGGAAGCTCCAGTGTGGCCTGTGTTTCTTGCGAAGGACTGCAGTGAGTGCTAAGCTGTTGGATTTGGTTCGTGTCTCAGGTTCAGGATTAGTTAGACTGATATTTAGTATGAAACACAGTAGTGAATTTGCAAAATAATCACACCACAATGTTACCTTCTAAACGTTTAAGTATGTCTAAAACAATAATTCATAATTATATACTTTTTTGTACTTTTTTCTAAACTGTACAATAAATCTATTTGATTTTATAGTCGTTGAAAAAATTGATGATTATAATATTTACAACTCAGTTCCTAACTGCTCCATAAAATAAAATTATCAGCACTTTTATTTTTTTATTTAGACTGCGGCAATTTTCAATATTCTCTAGAAACACTTTAACCGGTTTCTACCACGGATTTTAATAATGAAAAACAAAATAAAACCTCCCTGCGGGAAAGCAGAGAGTTTACTACTTACGTACTGATTCTTAGAAGTGTATCGCACTTTCAAACTAAGAGATACGATAATTATAATAAGCTCACATACATTGTTCATTCTGAAACCTTATGCTTATAGTTCCTTCCAACATCTTGTATGTAGGTATGTAGCTATGTAGATAGGTAAGTAGGATTGCGGCCAATTTATGTTCCCGACTATTAGTTCTTTTGATTTCTTTTTAAAAGTATAACATTATTTTGGTTTATTAGAATAGTAAACATTAAAATTTTATAAGTAAGTAACAGATTAACATTATATCTACAATTAATAATAATTATGCAATAAAAACAGGTATTTAAGTTCCAAGGTAGAGCCTACATAAATATTTACAGAACAGGACATGTCGTGTCGTTATATGATCGTATTCATCTTTATTTCTAGAGCGGTAGGAATTGCAAGCATTGAATGCTAACGCCCTAGAAACGTGTGTCAGATGCGTCCATGCTGGATACAAAGTGTAGCTGTCACGTACAACGTAGTACAGACACACAATGTAGGTTTAATCTATATAACTACTATGGAGATGAATACTTATAAAGATCACAGTAAAGCAAGGAATTCATGTAACTTTAATGCAAACATATTTAATTATATAAATAGCCTAGTCATTTTGAATCAATCAGGAAAAATTATTGACTTTAGCTGTATATGAGTACTGAAATAAGTGCAGAGAGAATGAATAGCTTGTGATTTTTAAACCTGTCTTATTTTCTTTTTTTTGTTCCGCAATCCGTAAAAGAATCCTAAAATACAAAACAATAACTCTTATCTAAAAGACGATATCTGAATTCTGAACCAATGTTTCATAGCTTTTTAAGAATATCGACAGACCGATACCCCAGAAGCATCGTGAAACAAATCAGACGTGAATATCTTCCGGCATCGCGTACTGCATATCGAAGTTTGTGTTGTTCATACTATGATTGTATTTCTTCTTATCTGGCATTGTACGGTTTGACAGGTTCCGCTAGTTTGTAGTACCTACCTAAAAAAAAAATTTCTCTGCATGCTTGACATTTGATTGGCAAATGTAACATGAATATCGGGCACTGAGAAAAAAACTTAGTTAAATTGATCAAGGAACTTCTTTACATACGAGCACATCAAGTAATATGATTGCGTCAATATTCTGTTAATTGAAATTATAAGGAACTTGGTAGTGGTTATTAAGTAACTGGATTCATTTAATTTTTAACATTATTGTCATAAACACATTACTTTATGTGATCGTATTTAAACAAGTATTTTTCAGTGGGTATGTACATCAGGTACAGGCAAGGATAAAGGCGGGAATTTATTATTATGTATTTTATGGCACTATTAAACAATCGCTGAGAGTCTTACCAAGTGATGTCAAAATGGTCATGTCATGAAATAATATAGTAGGTTGACCACCTCGTTTTAATTATTCATTTTCCTTGCACGCAGGCAATGTTCATAAAAGTGGATGATGTCGTCGGGGTGGCAGCTGGGCGCGAGGCATCATGTAACTGTGTAACATGAGGCTGACCAACTTTGTGTTGTACATCACCGGCCTGCTATGGCTCAATCTGACGGACGCGAAAATTGGTAAGCTGCATGTTCCAAATGCTCTAACACCAAGTTGTTAGGTTGTAGTAGTTAAACTTACTTAGTTACTCGTCGAGCTGTAGACAAAATACAGGCTTATGTCCGCCTAGGTTGTGAAAATGACATAAAGATAAGTCAAATTTATCGATTAAAATTCCTTACCTACATCAAATTTGTCGTATCCAATTTATTGTGTACAATGAATATAATTGACTATCTGCCCCAAATATTCAGATTGGTATTAAAATAATAAATAGACTTCAGATTTAAGTTACAAATTTAATTATGATTGTGTAAAGGCTTCTACACACTATGCCGCGCGTCACTGCCGGCGGCGGTATGCTTTGAGGAGGGGCGCGCGGCTCGTGCGGCAAGGCTGGCGGCATAGTGTGTAGCAGCCTTTAAATGCATTCACGCTTTTACCTATTGTAAGCTTCTACCTTGGAGTACCACTTTAGGCTTTGGACGATATTAAGTTATATTTTCCACTGCACGAAATGAATATTGCATTGCAGCTATTCGGAATACATTTTCTCAAGGGTAGTAGAGGGTAGTCCGTGAATTAAACACCGGATTCCAGGACAAAGCTCCATTAGCCGGCACATTATTCTGATGCAAGAACTAAAAGCATAATTTTATTCACTCTAATATACTACCAGAATGCATACAGGGTGTGAAAGATACATTCTCCAAATAAATGACAGAGTATTCAATGCCTTGTTCTCATACGAATGACGTGAGAAATTATTTAATTGCTATACTAGAGGCACACACAGGAAAGGAACGTGAAAACGAAAAAGTAAGATTTTACAAAACTTGTATAAAATTGTGTGTAGGTAATTTCTTATTTTTTACCTACGTTTTCCAATTTCTTACCTACGTTTAAAAACAGATAAAAAAAAATGGTTTCTTATTATTTCATTTTCGAGAAAATTGTTCAGTTTCGTTGTCTGAGCAACCCCTATCAGTTTACGTACTGACTAAAATTAACCCTGTATAAAACAGTCCGCATAAAATATATTTTTGTTGGCAGGCTACTTTTGGCACATCACCGATCTTCATTATGATCCATTCCACAATTCTCCAGAGCTACACAGAGGTGAGTTTTTACATTTTCCCACTTCATTTTGGTAGCTACGTGCAAAATTATTTCCAGTGAACCCCTACTAGTGTTACGTCGGCTATTGTTACTCTATTTTGGTAGAATATATTTTAAAGCTTTCTTTACTAATATAGTAGAAAATAATTGATAACACCTCACGTCTTGAAATTAGGTAGGCTTTTCCATTCAACATACGTTTTATAGGAATGTTAAGCTTTACAAACTTAGGAAAAGACCTTGTCACCACGTCTAAGTATTGTATGTCGCGACATTCGCAGCCCTTAGTATGTGTTATTAAACCAGATTGTGGTATTTTGATATTACTACTAGGTAGCAATTAGCCGGAATCACAGTATTAAGAACAGTTTATGCATTTAAAAATGTTCAAATAAAATATATTACTAATCACAAAATATAAACACAACTTAACCTACGCTTATTACTAATAAGGTAATTCATAAATAAATTGTAACTGGTTAAAAGCTTGTTCGTTATGCTACTGACGGCAAAACGAAATTCCAACCGAAATTTGTAATTACCTGTTCAAGTGTTCATTTACAACTAGGTTAGTTACAATTTCTACGTCAAAATCGGAAATGAATATCCCAACAGTTCTATGCTATGACTGATTGGCCCGTACAGTTGTTTGATCAAGTTTTATTGAGTCTATTCATTGAGTTTTGTAAAGAAAATTGCAGCGTTTCAGAAAGCTCAAATGGAAATGAATTCACAGATGAACTACGATTCATACTGCTTTTATCACTATAATCGGCTTTTAAAATTATTTCAAAATATTATGAACATATTATTTCAGCGTTTTCATAATATTTTTTTATATTTTCGACCTGTTGTACATTGTTTCAGCCTTCACAGGCAGTTACAGGTAAAATCTAAAACAGTTAGATCGGATAGGACAAAACATGTTGCATCACTAATAGTGTGAGAGAAATGTGGTGATTTTGTACAAAATTTACCAGTCAGTTCCTGTAGCTATGAGATTTATTGATAGTAGTTGTTACACTACCCTTGTCAAACAACAATGTTCATGGGGTTGTTCAGCAACTCCACAACCCGTAAAAAACAAGAACCTATGAAATCGAGATAGGTTTTCGTAGTAGGGGTGTTCTCTTTTGTATTGCACATTTATTTCCATCAAATAAACGGAATGAGGACCCATCCCTGCACAAAAGATAACGTGTAGGAAATTACAAAGAAACAAATGTAATTTGAAAGGCCTCATCGCTTTGAGCCATTTCTTGTTATGTCTTCCGCCTTTAGATAAATTAAATTTATGACTGGGAAATACATGTCATTATTTATTTTCAATATGAATTGAAAAACATAAAGCTGTGGGAATTTATGGGATTTCGGTAAACAGAAGTAAAATTGTTTTTTTTAATCTTAATTTACAACGTCTAAATGTAATATTTTATTATTCCAGTATTTATGTTTTGCAATGTATTAAAAAAAAATGTTCGTACCTATTTTTAAATATTTACAAAGCACCTAATCTGAAAATACTGTCCAATCATATTTTTTTGCAAATAATAATATAGGCTACGCTTTCTCTTGAGTATTTCCTTTAAAAAAATTCAAAAGTACCTAAATATTTAGGTATTTCGATTTTTGCGCCTACATATTTTAATGTTTAATTTATAAAATAATCTTTGACCTGAGACACACTTTTATATCAAGCCTTTATTATTTAATGTTTCAAATGCAACTACCGAATTGTTTTAAAGTGTCGTATTTTATCTGTGGAGAAGTTTAATGGTACGGCGACTTAATTAATATTTTGTGTGTGGATGCAGAGCGAGGGTGAAATAATGAGCACACGGTGCAGACACTCGTGTGGCGAACAACTGGTGTACAAAAACTGCACACAGAGATGGAAATTTTATACTAGATATACCCACGCTTCGAGATACGCCTTACGGAGTAGACAGAGCATTAACAGTACTTAATATTTCGCATGTTTGAAAATTTGTTGATTGTCAGCCTACAAAAAAAATTTAGTAAGTTTTACTACAGCGTAGCATTCTCGTAGCAATTTGCTACGGACGCTACACACTTTACCAGATTGAGTATGTAACCTTACCTACAATGTTTTTGACACCTAACGGTCAGTTACTGGTAGGATCATACCCAGAAGCGACGCGGCACAAAGCTTCTTGAGAATGCATCTCAATGTTCAGTACCACCGACTTATCTGTTCATGTAGCGATGTTTAGAACAAAAATTTGGCTATGGTTACACTGACAGCGATTGACGGCGAGTGGCGCCGCTGACACATGAACATGATATCTCGGTATATCTTCTGCCAATGAAATGTCTATCTGTTTGCCCAGTAAATCAAGCTCTAACTATAGCTTCTCGATTTGAACTGACCCTAACTAAATTTTTTTAAATAAAAGATTTACTTGTATTGTCATCAAATACGGAAACATAATATTATTTCAAATTAATTTTCCCAATTTTATTAATATTTTGTTTAATATGCAGAAGAATTAGGTACACCACTTTTAAAAATAGAATAAAATACATTTGATTTATTTGTAAGTTTTTTTAAACAATTTTAGGTTATAACCGGTAAAAAGGCCTAAACGTATTTGGAATTTGGCTATTTAGGAAATGGGTAGACGAGACAATTATTGCAACAATACGTTCATTATTACTTCTAGAATTAGTGCCCAAAATGTATCGGATGGCTTTCAAATGATTGATATGACGCTTTGCCTACGCATAATAAATAAAAAGTTAAAAAACCTCTGTACGCAACGACCCACCCACATTAATCGTTAAATAGGTCATAGTAAAGGTCATTATGCCTACCTTTCATGTTGAATTTCCTTGAAATTGATAATTGAAACGTGGGTGAACATATAAATTGTTAATACAGCGATTTTTGTTAAGTACCTAGGTGCTTATTTCGAATATATTTTCCATACAGAATTTTATTTTCCGTATTTTGGTGTTCTGTGAAATCTTTATTTTTCTGTCCATAAGTAAGAGCAGCTTATCCATTTATCTCATTACTTAGTTGCAAAGAAGACGCTCACAGGGAATATTTAATAAATAGTTCAGGTAGCTACTAGCTGAAATATCATCCAAATTTATAAATAGAATGTACACCGTTGGAATATTTCATGAACTAAGTGATAAATTTTCTTCGAGACAACTTAATGGAAGTATAGCAGACGTAAACGTCGAGAAAACTGCTAATATTAGGCCTTTGAAGCTCTTCCTGCCTTGTAAGGGACACATACTTTTATTTCATATAAGAAAGTTTGTGAAACAACTCAGGTACCTACATTTTTTTTTACTTATTCAAATCAAGAAATTTATTTCAGAAAGCTTAAGTTAACTAAAGTCACCTTTATCTCCTACAGGCTGCAGACACAGTCACTCGAATAATGAGCACAGTCATCGCAACGGCCGGCACAGGGACCACACGTGTGACAGCTCATATTCCCTGATACAGAGCGCAGCCGCCTTCATGGCGGAGCGACATCCTGACACCCTCGAGTTCGTGCTCTGGACCGGGTAAGATAACTAAATAACATACTTATTTCGAATAAAGAGAAATAAACAACACAGTCACTCCTGTTCTGAGGTCACTCCAGTGGCCGGCGACCACACGTGTGACAGCTCATATTCCCTAATAGTAAGATAACTAAATAACATTCTCATTTCGAATACATACATACACATACACAAATCACGCCTTTATCCCTAGTGGGGTAGGCAGAGCAAAAACGACCTAAACAAAAGTCGTTCCGCCACGCCGCCGCCAGTTTTGAGGGTTATTACAGATGATAATGTATATTGCTCATTTCGAATATAGGGAAATAAATAAGCAATGCAGTCACTCCAATGGCCGGCGCAGAGACCACACTATTTTCCATAAGAAAAAAAAATTAGAACACAGTCACTGTGAAAGCTGACAACGGGACCCACATGTTGAAAGCTCTTATGATACAGACGAGCCCTACCGTACAACAAAAGTCGTTTGTCAAAGCAAAATCTAGAATTTATTTGGCCCAGACACACAGCAAACTTGATACAGGAAACTACCACCACGCAGGCTGTGACTGGCAAAAGGACCACAGGTATGACAGTTTGCACTACCTCATACGAAGCGCAAAAGCCTGTTACAGTGGAATGACACCCAACACTCTTGAGCTGGTGCACAAGCTAGCTTTGTGAAGTAATCAAATCACAATCTAGTCTTGACTTTGTTTTGGCTGAAAGTTGATATTTGACGAATGCAAATAATTTTAAATCATTATTTGGTATTCAATAGGTATTACATCATTATTAAAACAATCAAATCATGAATTAGTAATCACCTAAACCAACTATCCCCCAAAGAAAAGATATAAATATAAAACAAGTTTTTATTTTAGTAGTAATTTTTGCATATCTCTTTCCAAACCTAACATAAAATCTAATAAAAAAACACTTTGCTGTGGTTGTTTTATAAAATAAACAATGTGAACACAGACATACAATAAAGATAAAGATACAGTTACAGGATACGTCAAAGTTTGGAATAAAAGCATCAAGGAAAATCAAGAAATATTGTGTATAACATGAAATACTTAGGTGTTTATTTTACAGAGCAAACTAGCTTGAAAATAAAGTATTAGGTAATACAGATATTTTCCTGAGTTAGGAATAAAATACTTGTAGTTTTAATACAGTCCTAGAAAAACAACGTTAATCATTCAACCGGTTTTTATTAAAAGTAAAAAAGTGCTTTCTATTCGACTTCATGAAATGGATAACTTATATAAAATTATAAAAAAAAAGCTTTCTTATCATAAGTTATTTAGTTTGAAAAGTAAAAATAGCTTGAACATTAGTGCTAGAATTGGAAATGGATAATGGACAATTCTTTTCGAAAGCTTAATTCGTCGAACTGAGTAATCAGGTCAGCCCACTATCCGCAACTGATGAACTTGCTATAAAAAAAATAACAAAGTAAGACTTTCGACGTTCGAAGAGAGCTCCTATAATGAATGTCCCTGGGGCACTTTGACTGGCTTTCAATTTTAAAGCCCGTTTAATAAAATATGATCGAGTAAGTAACATTAAACAAAAAAGAACTTTATGAAACTGCTTGAAGTGTATTATATTAATAGGCTATTATTATTGATACACTTATTTCCGCTCCATCCCTTTTCATTTTACCTTTCATGATAGGCAAACCACAAGCCTACATCGTGCATAATATAATGGTACAGAAAGGGTTCCCCATCTCCATAATACCGTGCATAAAACACGCTTGAGCTCGTGGTATAGACAGGGCCGTATAACAGCGATTCTCAAGACAGACCGGAAATTACGCGAGGCGCGACTCGGCCACCGTCGGATTGAAAAATGTAAAGCCACAGACCCATAAATAGTGGTCGAGCGAAACCCTTTCAGCGATGGAAATGAAAAAGCACGCCTAGTTGTTACTCGTTGCTATTTCGGTGAGAGATTGTCAATAGCTGTGTTCTGTAACTCGTGACCTAGATAGTTTATTTGAGCAAATGGTTAGGTTAAGTAAAAAATGGAAAAGCGCCATGTTTTCGTTCACTGCATTTTTGGTGAAACGGTTTGAACAGTTTCTCTAGCTGCCAGCTACAGTATCTTGTTACGAAGTTTATTTGAAGAGATCCAGGAATTTAGTTTCGATGAGAAGCTTTAAGGAAAATCTGTTTTACATCTTATCACAAACTTACGTTTTGGCTACCTTTCAAGAGGAATGCAGGATTTAATGTTTCAGTTCAGCGATCGATTTATACAAGTTATTAATATTATCATGTCATTGTTAAAATATTTAAACATCAACGTTAAAATTCACAAAAAAAAAAAATGTTTCCGTCACTAATAAGTTAGCAGTGTAGTTTGAAACAGAGCGCTAGTTAGATGTTTACGAGAATCGTTTTTACATGTCTTTAGGTATTTAGAACTTTTTTTTTGTTTTTTCTCAGGGACATCCTCTCTTCGTCGATGGAGCACCTGGACGACGAGTTCAAGTTGGAAGCAGTGAGGAACGTGACAGATGTCCTCAGCAGAACATTCAGCAGTCAGTTCGTGTTTCCAGCGTTAGGCCACAACGATCCACCGCCTTCGAGGAGGCTGGTGGACATGTGGATGCAGTGGTTGCCTACAGAAGCTCTGCAGACGTTTGAAACTGGTAAGTGGAATGTGACGAATGTTCTCAGCAGGACGTGCAGTAGTCAGTTCGTGTTTCCAGAGTTGTGATGCAACGATTCGCCGCATTCGAGGAGGCTAGTGGACATGTGGATGCGGTGGCACTGAACTCTGCAGACTTTTAAAACTGGTAAATTGAGAAAATATAAATAGAATACCTAATTCTGTAGAAGAGTGTTCATTGTTATGGAAAACATGAGTTAAAATAGATTCAGTTGTATTTCAATATGAAAATTCTGATCCACTCAACTATTTCTAGCTTTTGTGTGACAAGCTAAATTTTGCAGTTGCCGAATATAAATTCAGTATGAATATTTTAATGAAACAATGTATCAATTGTTCTGTCTGTGTAACTTCTTAATACCCTGTATACAAGCACATTATTTCAGTAAAACAATTCTTAATAACCAAGTACGATGCAATTAAATTTTGCATAGTTCCCCACAGTTCAAAATTTCAAGTTCGCTTCGGAGAAATTCTGCTTTGTAACTTAAATATGGACACTTTGTTTTGTTGAAATAAAGGAACTACTTAATTAAATAAGAACCGGTACACAAGATGAAAACAGGAACAAAAGCTGAGCTTTAAAACAAAGCACACATGGTGCCCCAGCAAAGACATTTTGTATTCAGTGCGAATGCTGAATAAACCGCTATGCAGCACATGTATGCGATTTGAATTTTATGACCCGTAATCTTAGCTTGTACCTTTTCCTCAGGTGGTTACTATACGATAGAACAGTCGCATAGCAAGTTGCGGATAGTGGTGTTGAATAGTGTGCTGTGGGCTGGTGGGGCAGCGAAGACTGAGGGCCCGCAGAAGGGGAAAGCCCAGTGGGAGTGGCTGGAGCAGGTGCTCAGTAAAGCTAGGAGGAAAAATGAAATGGTGAGTTTGACTTCTTTGAGATTCCTAAATTAACCCAGTTATTTGGTATCCTACTTATTTGACGTACGTACTAATATAAATTATTCTAGATATTACCATAATTATAACTTTTATCTAATTCAGACCTGGGTCACAGAGAGATTATAATGGTTCCCGGATGGACGTGAATCTGACCATGAAACTGAACAACTTTTCCCAAAAAGCATAGATCGACACACGATAAAAGAATTTGACTTCCCAAAAAAAATGCATCAGCTGATAGTAGTACAATTTGACGACATTAATGCATCTCTGTGCAGGTGTACATAGTGGCCCACGCAGGGCCTGGCGTGGAGGAGCGGCATACCGCTGGAAGCGCATCTGCGGCTGGAGGCGGGGAGCTGTCGCCCGCTGCAAACTCTAGACTGCTGTTCATTATTAGACAATTCAGCGACGTCATCGCTGGACAATTCTACGGGCATCGGCATACAGATACGTTCCGACTTGTATATAGTGAAGGTAATTGATTAGATGGTAAAAACATAAATGCACTAATATTTCTGATTGTAGTTTATTTCACTGAGGTTCTAAAAAAATATCAATAAGAAAAAAAACTGAGAGCTTCTCATTATTTTGAATGTAAGTACCAGCTGCTAATATCACCATTTCACATGGTAAATATTTCCGAAGATCTTGTTTCTGTAGTGACACAGAATGATTTCTAGAAATAGCCAAATTACTGGTAATTTACTTTAACTAAATACTGAGAATAAATTAATAACGCCTGAAAATCAAATAACGAAAATGCATAATTTTCAGGAAGAGAGAGAGATTGGTTCCTAACTAGATTGTGCTCCGTGAATCATGCAACCGCAAATACTAGTACAAATTTGACTAGTTCAACATGGTTGCTAATATAGATTACGTACTTACCTACTTAGCAAGTTGAAATCAGCAGTTCATATCTATGTAATTATAATTAGGTATAGGCAACTTAAAAATCGATTTTACTTAATTAAACCACCCTTGCTGTTAAATTTGATAGATAAACATTTATCCACGTAGTACAGAAAACCTCACTATACATTTTTACACTTTACATAGGACATTATTATTTTATCATAGTCATCACGTAGAAAAATTAGAACTAGACGGTAAATCTAATCGGTAAATAACACATGAAAAACAAAACAAAAAACATGAAACGTTTAGGGCATATTGGGTGCCTTTACAAAAATCTCTGCAAAATTAATACAGTCTAACGTGCAGCTTATTCATTATTGGTATAAAGAGATAGATATTAATTATTAACTAGATTGCGCTCCGTGATTACCCCAACCGCAAAATCATGTCCATAAACAACCCTCGTAGCTTATCAGCTATCGTACGAACCCACTTGTCATTCCACGCGGAATTCACTGTGATATTTATTTATTATTGCTCTTTATTATTATGTGGTCGGGTGCTACTACGGAACAGACGTAGTGAAGGGTGTCCTGAAACTATGTAGGGCGATAATGCAGCCGGCAAAGTTTATATCATTGAAGTGACACTAAACTGAATCTGCCATAGTAGATTTTCAGAAGTAGTTAAAACTGACACAAGCTGATGATGTTTATGTTTATGTAGCATACATACATACATATAATTATGCTTGTATCATTTACTAGGTAGCTAGAGAGTACGACCTCATAAAAAGGCCTTTAGTTCTAAGCGTCCTTAAAAAATACTAAAAAATCCCTATTGAGTGAGTAGATATAGGTAAGTCAACCGAAATCGCAATACACTGAAAACACTTCACTTCCTCTATTGATTTCTACAGTATGCCCTGAAAGAGAATCAGTCGGAACATTCCCTGAATCGCTCCTAGTCCAGTATGAACGAAATAGCAGGATGGAAGCGGATATTTATATTTACCCGTTTATATTAAGGCTTGCTGTTCGCACGAGAGTAGGTATTTTGCAGCGTCCGAGCAGCGCGGGGCATACTTCGCGCACACAGCCCGGCAGTGAACTCGCATGACCCCGGCCGGCGACACAGTATACGAAAATTAGTAGTAGGATAATTATAATTACCCAGTCATTCTGAATTTTGTCGCAGGAATCGAACGGTTTTTTTAAATTGGCATACTTACGAATTATGGGTCACTCTATTTAAAAAATAAAAATAATGGTGGTCCAGGACCATGTGGATTCGCAGCCATCTTGAAAAAACCCCCCAATTTCCAGATATCATAGATAGCGGGAGGGTCCTCGAACTAACTTTGGAGCACACCCTGGGCACAAGCACGTGCTGTTAAAAAAATTGTGAAAATCAAGATGGCCGCCATACAAAACAAAAAGTCGAATATATCCTTAACGATGAAAGATAGGTAGAAAGTGCTCGAAGAAATATTATAGAGGCCAATAAAGGGCAACTTCCTGTGGTCATGAAAATCCAAGATGGCGGATACAAAATGGCGCCCGAAAAAAAAATGCTCCGATTAGGCTGAAATTTTGCAGGTGGGAGGTAGTTGACGTATTGATCCGATATGTTTGGTTCGTTTTCTGATTCCACCATTTTTCAAGATGCCTGATATACAAGGATCTTTTGTATGAAGAATTTTGATTTGGCTCTGGTGTGGAAACGGTTGCTCGTGGGGGGAGCTGTCAATACTATTATTTTTTATTATGTGTTGTTTTATTATTGTTGTTGTATCATTTCCCCTACCAGCAACTGTTTCCGCGCCAGAATCGATTAAAGTTCCTTATCATGCAAGGATTTTCTGTATGGGGAGCTTTAATTGGCTCTGACATGTGAATCGTTGCTTATAGGGAGAGATAGGTCTATTGTGGTGTTAGGCTATGAGCAACTCTTTCCGCGCCAGGGCCAATTAAAGCTCCCCATACAGAAAATCCTTGCATGATAAGGAACTTTAATCGATTCTGGCGCGGAAACAGTTGCTAGAGTCATCCACGACATGGCCGTACGCATGAACAAGAAAGAACTTGGTGGCCATGATGATCGACATGGAGAAGACCTTCGACAGGGTGTGGCACGAAGGCCTCGTCTACAAACTGTCTAAGACCCCAACACCCAGAAGAACGTCAAGACCATCGAGTTATTCCTACGAAGCAGGCGTTTCCACGTGGCAGTCGAAGGGGCTAAATCCTCAAAATATCCCATCCAAGCGGGAGTCGCCCAAGGAAGTTGCTTGTCTCTAACGTGTTATATCTATTCCATAAATACAGATGACATCCCTTGACAACTCTTGAGTGGGAGACGTCCAATTAGCACTTTGCGGATCGCAGCATTCATACCAGCCTCGTAGAAACCCAACCACGCAGCCAAAAAGATGCAACCAACTCTTGACGCACTCCCTGAATGGAAAAAGACTCAAAGCCAATGTGGAAAAAACGCAAGCCCTCATCACCAGACGATATGATCTACCACCGCCACTACGCCTTTAAGGCGAAGTATAAAATGAACAAGCTCGGTCAAGTACGAAGGAGTCATCATTGACCGCAATCTTACAATGGCTAAGCACGTGAAGTATGTGACAGGGCAGCGAGAGCCAAATTAAGATCCCTCTTGGACAGCAAACTACCCACCAGGACAAAGCTCAACATTTACAAGACATACGTACGCGGCACCCGCCTTGTACGCCCTAACCAGCAACTCCCCAAAGAAGACAATCAGAGCTCAAGAGAACCCAACCCTCAGAACAGCGATAAAGGCTGCGAGATACATGAGGAACGACGTCATACATCGCGATCTAGAGTGGGAGAACGTCGAATCATGGAACCAAGAACATGTTCAACAGAGCAGGAAAATCATCCTCAGGATCATCACTCCCTACCACGCACGCCCCCAAAGACGAGGACCCTCAGATCCTGCAAAGAGGATTAGAGGAAAATCTACCAGAGGCCTGCCAAGAGCAAGATACTTAGTCCTAAAAGAAAACTACTAGCCTAGCCACCTGTTTGCTGGTCGCTCACTGGGCCTCTCCGAATTGGGTCTTACCCGGTGAGCTTGACCGCGGAGGGTGGCTAACAGACCAAGGGACCGGCCTGTAACTGCAGGCTGCGTGGAGAGTCCAGGGAGTCAAAGAAGCTCCGAAGAAGATATCCACCGAGGTTTTATATAGTTAATGTTATTGGGTCGATTGACTCGAAATCCACACGACAGAAGAAGAAGAAGAAGAAGAACGTTATTTGATTTCAAATATTAAATAATAGAATCGATTCAAGTTTTCATTGAAAGTCTTCCACTTGTTCAAACATACACACACACACACACACACACACACACACACACACACACACACACACACAGATACACACACACCCACACACACACAAAATATAAGTAATAGAAGATTGTTCTTAGCGATCTCAGTAGTTTCCCTAGCAGGTATACATAAGTCAATTTCTGATACCCTCCTTTCAAAATATCACCCTTCGCCACTGATAGGCAGCACCTATGCAGGTGGCAGCAGTGGCGAAGTGTTCATAATATAGATATCAAAATGTCACCCTTGTCACTGGTAAATATACTGATATGATTATACTGTGGCACTATGATCGTTGAACATTTCGCTTAGTTTTAACAAATATTATACCGTAAGGAGGGGCTATTTGGGACAGATTTTGACACATTTAGTGACGTATAACTTGATAACGATGTTATGCATGACAGAAAAAAAAAATATGGATTAAAGAGACCAGTACCTTTAGAAAGCAAGCTCATATTTTTTCCCTGGCGTAATACAACGATTAAAAAAAAAAGAAAACTGCGGTGTCCCAAATTGCCTCGCTATGGGGCTTTTTGGTCCATCCTACTTTTACAGGCTGTATTTCTTTATCTAACAAGAAATCTCAAATTAATCTGTTTTCGCGATATTCGGGACAGTGTAGGCTTTCATTTTAGTACAGTTTTCCCGCGATTTATAGAACAATTTTGAGAAAAAAAAAGGGAAAAAGCAACTGTACCTTGTATTTACATAAAATTACTTTATTTGTATCAAAGACAGTTTTTTTTAAAATTCTAATGGAGTATTTGCCTCATATTTCTATTTTGGCTCAATTGCAAAGTAAAATAAACAAAATTTAAAATTTAAACAAAAAGAAAATTTAAAAACAAAGAAATGAGATCATTAAGTTGAGGTGTCCCAAAAAACCCCGACGAGATATATTGATACAGTTTTTAAATTTTCCACTAAAAACATGTTTTATACTAAGGGATCGATATCAAGACTTGTCCATCACTAATTTAAATGATAAAAAGTCACTTGCCCATTACAGGAACAGCACAGTGATAGAAGTTTTTCCGGTGAAAATTAACCGTGTTTTTGCACAAAATTTTTGCGCCAGTAATTCTGACAACTAGACATGAGCAGAAATTTCAAACGAAGCCTTTTTTATAAAACACATATCGTAGTATTGCTACTTCATATTATTTTTTTCCTACTATATTCACCAAGATTTTATTTGGAAAATATCAATTCTGCACCGTTAGCCCCAAATAGCCCCCAAAATCCCAAATAGCCCCTCCTTACGGTATTTAATTTCTAATTTATGTATTCATTTGATGAATAAAGAAATATTTTATAATTTCGAAAAATTTAAATATGATAAAAAGTCCTAAATTACATTAGAAATAAAATATTTATTTACTTTTTCTCAAATCTTTGGAGCGCATTCTTCTGACTCATTTTTCTTATGTCTTTAGCTGACTTTTTGGTCTAACCTTGCATCGCTTGTTAGCCATAATGAACAACAAGCATACAATTGGTTTATCTAAAACTTAAAAATTGGTCCAAGAAATTTTGCGAGAAAAACTGTCACAGGTCCGTCGTCCGTAAGCGCCAGGGCGCGACTGATTGGGCTAGCCGAGCCACCGCGTTCGCGATTTTGGTACATATTGGAACATGGTAAATATGGACTTCATTTAATCAAGTAAAATTCAGCGAATGCACCTAGAAATATGTTTAGGCTTTTAGTCAGTGTAAAAATAAATTGTAATTTCGTAATAGTTTGGACATGGTACAAAAACTAAATTCAAAGCAGAGGTGTCTTTAGGATTTTTTTCTATCGAGTTAAGTTCATGATATCATGTAACTGAAAGCGATTGCACCTGTGCTAGATCCTTAACTAACACATATATTTTTTTCAGAATTTAGATCTCAATATTTTTAAGTTTCCTATCGTTTTCCAATCTTGAAAATGCGGCGTTTGTTGAAATACCTCGCCTTAATGTGGTAATAGGAATAAATTGTGTATTTTCATTACAGGTCGGCCCGTTTCATGGGCCCTACTGGCTCCGTCGTTGACGCCACGTGGCGCCGGCAGCATATCAAATCCTGGATTGAGGCTTTACAAATTTGATTCCAAAACTGGGAAGGTAATTATTTTAATTCCACGATTTGCCTAATTTTACTTTAGGCACCTCATTATATGAAACCTAAACTTCGCAGAAATATTATTCCTGAAGGTCCATTTTGATAATATTATGAAGCCATTAGAATTTATGTAGTTTTTAACACCCTAACTACATTCTCAAAGTTTCTAAAGTATCTGCAAATCCCTCAACCGCTCCCAAGATAATGAGTTTAAAAAAAAATATATTATTCAGTGCGTCCATTTTAGTCTAGGGTGTGAGCATTTCTGTAGTTTCAAGACCTAAAATTCCTTCAGATTCCAAAGCATCTACAAATCCCTCTACATTTCAGATGTGTAACTAAAGCTCCACCATATTTGTCGGCAGGTTTTGGATTACACGCAGTATTACTTAGACGTAACTAAGGGAGATATTCACTGGGCTGTGGAGTATAATCTCACCCAGTACTACGGATTACGAGACGTTACCGCCGTATCTTTGGATGCCTTAGCGGAGAGGATACGGCAGCATCACGATCGAGTAATACTTACAAAGTACGTAATAGTTATAAATAATCCAGGCATCATCGTAATGTATGATGGCAGTCTTTTTGAGGAAGTTTTAAAAAGCTTTCCAATCTAAGTTTGGATGTTCAGTGCGCGAATTTCATGTCAAATTAAATGCCACTAGCCAATTTTTTTCTATTGATTCCGGTAATAATTTCCACTGGTTGTCCATTGCTTGTCCTCATACCAAATTAATGTTACAGTTTCAGTTTTTCAAATCCATCACGTATATAGTAACCAATTATTTTATCCAACAGGTATTTATCAGCCCTGCGCGTGCGTCACGGGAACGATGCGTCGGACTGCGACTCTGCGTGCACGCATGTTCACTACTGCGCAATCACTCGCGCGGATTACCACGACTTCCGTTCGTGCGTGCGTAACCCTGCGTCTGCGCTCGCCTCCCGCGCGCCTCACAACTCAGCCGCCATATTGCTATACGCCATCTTCATTTTAATTTCCTAAAACCTCCCAGCTGCTTGTGAGTGTACATTTTTTAGTAGAACCACCGGTTTTTATTGCTGTTTAATAATTTAGGACTCATTTCACCACTTGCGGTGCCGTTTTAATTATTTCAAGTGCCGACCGACAAGACCAATGGCGCATAAAACATGTTCCCCAAAATTTATGTGAAGGCTGTAAACAAAGATGAAATGTGAATATACCTAACATAAACTTTTTCTAATTCAGCTATACTGAACGGTCTTTAAAACTTGTTTTTGATTTCAGTTTACAATTCAATTTTATTTCCATGGAACAGTTACTTGCTCAACTGCATTTTAAGTCTTAGTTGAGGTGTTGTGGTGAAAATGAGTCTTAATAATATTTGTAGAGTTTTCAGTAAGATAAATAAATTGTAAAATACGTCACGCTTCGTTTTTTGCGAATAATAGAATGTACCAAATCATATTCATGGATGTAATTAAAACATAGATATTATTTATGTATTCCTCGTTGCTAATTTGATTGTGATATAATTAAAAATTTTGTATATACATTTTAAGTGAACTGAGAGTCAGTGTAAGTATAAGTAAATAAATTTGAGTATTTAAGAAGTTTGGTTTTTATTTAGTTCAACTTGAAGTATACTCGGCATAAAAGTAATGAGGGAGGAAAATGGGAAGAAATCGAGTTCGTGACATAACTAACGCTCACCACTCGAACTGAAATAAAATGTTCCCTCTGTAGTTGCTTTGCTGATCAAACAAAAGATTTCCATTTTAATAAGTTCCCGAGACAAGTTGCGCAAGAAATCGAAATAAGACAAGAACGAACAAACAAGAACACTTTATACAAGTGAAACTCATTGAAGATGTGGACGGAAAATATTAGACCTGAAACGAGACACTGAATTTGCAAAATAAAAAGAGCGAATATTTCATGCCATTGTTAGACACCAACAATGCGTGAACAAAACATTTCTTTCACGCTGTTCATAGTATAAATATAGTCTTTATTGGGCTACCGAATATATCCAAGCAATATCCAAACGAAACATTCATATCCGCGTTTTCCATAAGAATATTTTTGTAAGGGGTACGCTAGTATTACTAATCTTAGGGGTGCGCCTAAAAACGCTCGGAAAAGTGGGTCGTATGCGAACCTTTTTTCTCGAAAGCTGCACCCGAGCCATTTTACGCTGAGCCACCATTCGGTTCTTTTTATACACGCGTTCGGATCCAACAAAAGATTCTTCCTACGTAAGCAGAGGTCATGTTTGGCTGGGAGAAGCATACGTACTTTATGCCATATGAATAAGTTTCGATGTACGGACGAAAGGGTTGCGCTCGCTTAGAAAAAGTGGTAAAAGCTAGTAAGCATTTATGGGTGAACTATGAGAGAATGGCGCGTAAGTGGGCTTTTGTCGCCACGAAAGGAATGATCACAAGGGAGAAATAATGTGCTAACATTGTCGACGTGAAAGTTTTCAGCTTTTATTAAAGACGAAATAGCACCTAAAGTGAACAGCGGATATTTGACTTGAAACATTTTCAGAGTTGATTAAGTTTTGAAAGACTAATAAAGAGGTTCATTACTCTGTGAAAGCTATTATGAACTGTAAGTAGAAGTCGTCCGGGCTAGTTTCGCTTTGTTTGCAGGTCCAAACGTCCGAAACTAATTTAATATTTTTTCCTGACGACTCCCAAAGGCAGACCCGTTACAAATTATGGCAAACAGGATGACAGAAAAGCCCAACAAACGCACATATTTACAGTCGCCTTCTCGTTTCATGTTTATTATATTACGTACATTTAGCCGGCTGACCCTCGACTTAGTAATTTAATTCGTTGCGAAATTAATGAGATTCTGCCCACGACGCACTCTGCGGTCCCGTAGATCCGGGACGCAATTAAATTAGGTGCCTAATGATCTAAGAAACGGTCCCGTTACTCAACCACTCCGTTCTGCTCTATTTGTTAAATTAAACTTGCGAATTGTAAACGGGACAAGACGAGAGACAAACGGGACGAATGATAAAGCCGGGACGGGACGAGCCGGATTACCGTGTACCGCTCAAAGAAAACAGTGTAAATGGACGCAAAAAAAAAACACAATGGAAAGAAAAACGTTAGGTCGCTACAAATTCGCTATTGTTTATTTTTCTAAAAATAGGACGCCTGAAATTAAAATGGATTGAGAACGTTGAATAAGTACCGACCAAACATGGAATGCGGTTCGTTCGTTTTTCTAACTGGGTGCAGTTTTTTTCCTATCCACGAAATTGGAAACCGAGTCGAGTCAAGTAATTAAATTCTAGAAAAACGCTTCTGCTAGGTAGACGTAAGTTGAGTTGGCAAAGAAAATTAGTTTTCCAGAAATGGTTCTCCGGTAGAGTTATGGAGTAAAGTAAAGCATCGGGTGCAAAGCCATTGAAAAACTAATGACTTGTTTCTCATTAACTCTGACTAACGGCACTACAAATCAATATTGCATCACACTTTCCACGAAATACAATTAAAATATTGCCATATTTTATTGCGACTAGAAACAGCCAGTTCTAAAAACTATGACGCGTAAAAGGATTTCAGAATATTTTATGCATGCATCTATAACAGGTCCTAAAATGTTTTTCCCATTTGCAATATAAAAGTCAAATATTCCCAATGCTTTTATACACTATGCTTATCTAGAGAAAGCTTATTGAGTCATCGTGGAGCATCTCTCCTGTTGTTTTAGGATGATAGACCCAAAGAATATTGGTAGAAATAGCAAAGGACAATTCAATATATTCGTGGCAGGAATATGTCACAGACCGAAATGTTGATGCTTAGAACAATATCGTCAATAATGGGCTGATAGAAAAAATATTTAATAAAGAAATCAAGCAATAATTTGATCTTATTACCCAAGCGAGATAAATCTTGCGGTTATTACTTAAAATTGCAGCTGTCCGGTTAAAAAAGGACGAGTCGAGATTATAGTAGAATTTAAAATTTGTTTTGACGTACTGTTATAGCATGTGGTTTTTTCTACCACGGAAAACTTCCATACACAAGGTAAACCCCACCAAGTTCCTGGCAAAATCACCGAATGGAAAACTAGTTAAGCTAATAAAAAATAATTTGAAAAATTGGATTAACCAAACTTAAGACAAAATGTTTTTTAATAACTAATTGATATAAATATAAAAACGCCTAAACTATCGACACGACAAGAAGACGAATAACTTCAATTTCATCGCAAAATGAAAATCTTTAAGCCTGTAGCTACTTACCTATATAGCTACAAACTTGAAGAGTCCTAATTCGTCTGGGCCAATATAATAGGTACCGTTGTTGTTCATTTATAAAATAAACAACTTTGATAACATCAAGCATAAACAACATTATTATTAGGATATACCTATATCTTAAAGAAACCTTAAATATAGTAGGTATTGGTACTTTATTACTAATAATATCATCGCTATAATACTAAGTTAAAACCCTCTGTACCTAGCTTATGACTTCTAGACGAAGTTGACAATGGAGATAGCTCACGCAGTCACTGTATGGTATTCCTGCGTAGTATAGCCTAAAATTAAAATGAAACACAAAAAATAACTTCATAAAAAAAAAACATGCTAAGAGGGAGGAATATGGCGTCGCTGCTTGGAACATTTTTCTCTTGTCTCATGCCAAATTGTATTATTTTTCGATCGCGCCCAAATTGTAACCCGATAATCCAGAACGGAACATATAACGATCGTTCACATTTATAACAGAATAATAAGAGAATATTTTCGACAAAGGCCTTGTTATCTAAACGCACGTATTTTGCGAAACAGGATTCTCTAAATATCTATCGGTAAGTAAGTAGGTACACATGTGAGTACTTTTTAGATACAATAATTATATAAAATTATCTAAATCTATGTACTTATTTAGAGAATCATGTTTCGCAAAACATGTGCTTTGAAAGGCTTCAAGGTAGACAGATAGAAAATTTTACATTTTTCTTTCAAGTTTTTAATCACATCATACAGATATGATTGAGTATTGATGTAGAGGCAGAATCTAATTGTCATCAGTCCATCATTAAATTACAACAAAATTTCTCAAGAATACTCAGGTTCATCTACTGGCTTTACTATATGCACTCAAAGAGATACAGCTGGAATATTGTATGCTTTTTATCACCCCAGAATTTCTACAGAATCAATAAACTGAAAGGTGAATTCAAAATATTTATGACTCAGTACTTTGGATGTTAATATTATTTGCTACGTTAGCACCTTTTAAAAAGCGAACTAGTATGAATGTAGGTACCTACTAATATCAGCTAATGGTAAAATTCGATATACCGTAATACAATAGGTATATCCATAACTATGTAGGTATATAAAAAGATGAATCACAATGTACACAAAAAATTGTCGCCATCGATTCCACGTGCAAAGCCCCGTCACATAAAAAGTGGTGTAAACCTGCAATAGTGCCCTGGGGAGGCCCGAAAGGTTTCGGCGCTATAACTCACGTATAAGCAAACATGTATCGTGTACGAAGTTCGATGTGCGAGATTGACCTTTCAGCCATTTCTGCTATAACCCTTAAATGCGCCACATTTTAAATTTATTTGATTTTAATTTATGTTACGTATTACAATGAAAGTGTAAGCGGAAAAATAACGAAAAAAATATTTAATGATATTTTCATTGTTTTTCAAGCAAAAAACTAGGCGTTGCAGTTCTGCAACAAGGCGCACTCAGCGCGTAATAAATCAAGATACATGAAAAAACACAACAAGTAATATTTAAATGATAACAATACTTTTTTAATTAGTAATATGATTTATTAATGTGGTATTTATTAAAACAATTTGTTCTTCTTACAAAAACATAGAAAAACACCACATTTTATACAAATTGTATGGGTGAACCTATGCAAGAAGGAAAATTACACCTTCTACGATCTGACCATACAGGCCAAAATGGGCTAAGAACTTATCAGATGAGATCAGCTGCTAGACGAAAGATGAAGATTTACCAATGATGGATCATCTTCAATTAGTTTTGATTGGTCTTCCACCAGTGGTGGGTCTAAGTAACCCTCATTTTGTCTTGCTTCTCTTCGTCCTGACAATTATTTCTCCGGAAAACAGTACTGATTTTCCTGAAAAGTTTCAGGCTTCTCCTCACATTCACTACTGCTATGTTCTAGGTCATCTTTAAAAACAATACCAGCATTCAAATGACTAAAATTTTGAAGAGTTCTGATTAGAATATGGGCGGCTTATTTACTATAACCAAATACTTTATTCATGTCCAGAATGCGCAATGTTGCAGCTCTGCAACAGCTATTTAAAAGGCAATTTCACATGTATGTGTAATTTAATTTTATGAAATTGTGCAATTATTTTAAATTTGAATATATTATTGATACGTGTGATTTTTAGCAAATCCTTACCTTGAGAATTTAATAATAAAACTCGAGATCAAAATCGCACACAAATCGACACCCAGAATCGTTTTGATTTCTACCCTCCAATTGGGACATAAACATGATTATTTTATTAATTAGTGTTTTAAATATCTTTCTTTATGTGTTTACTACAACTTTTAAATAGATTTTACAAAAAATATTCAATATTGGAAGTTTTATAGCGTAAATATTTAGGTGTTGTAGAACTACAACACAGCGCATTTAAGGGATAAGGCATATGGTGCGAGTTCAGGAATGTTAATGGAACGCTATTTTTTATGTACAACTATAAAAATGTTTAGTTTTTTTATTGAAGTTAGGTAAATATTATTTTCTAAAAATTACAGCAACCGTTTTATAAGAAAAAAAATACAATAAAAAGAAAAACGGGAAACTAAGTTATTTCCAATAGGTACAACCAGTAAATCAAGCTGCAAAGGCATAAACAACTGTACATTAGCTAATTACTGTAACCAAAGCAGAGGAAAAAAACTAAAAGAGAGCGAGAGATAAATTGTCTGCATTTATTTACCGACCAGCCCGGACCATTGTGGTTGTGTGTGTAATCAAATTAGTTCTCTAATAAACCAGGGCAATTCGCTTTACCCAGTTAATGGCCTCAGGCAAAACGGGTGGAGCTTTTAAAAATGCATGCACTTCATGCCTGTCTCTGTGAACTGACAAAAATATCTCTAAAACCACTCTGTCATATCAAGTTTCACTGGCAACGGAAATAGCTGGGAAGTTCGTTAATGGACATATCAAATCTGTTATCTTGTTCGTTTTCGTGTGTTCAGTTTTAAATTTATGCAAAAATTCTCTACCAAGAACTAAAATAGATTCATATTTTAATCGCACAGAATTACCAACTAGTGTTTCTAATATCAGATTTGCTGCTTTGACTATCAATAGGTATATAGGTATACCTACATACTATCAAACTTATTGTATAGTTAAGATACTTAATTACTACTACTAGACAATAAATTATTAAAATATACATCGGTAACTAAACTATTATGAATACTGCGTCTGATAATTATTTGTAGATATCTACAGGAAGTTTCGTCGAAATTGTAAAATGAACCAAAACCCTTGAGTTTCTTGAACCATAAATAATTACCAAAAAGTAGTTCAACGAATTATTCCAAAAGTAATTATTTTGAGGTAAGGATTATTATTTTAGGCGTAATCCAGTAGAGCAGGGCTGATTCCCCGAAGGACTTTCGCACATCTCTCCAACTTAGGCTCCCATGCGAAAAGACAACCCTTTGCACAAGCCGATTAACTCTAATTCTGCCTTTGAGAGAAGGTATTTTGTGTCACTTACCTACTTTGAATATCGTATAGTAGTAACTGTATTATAAATCTTATTGCAATGGATAAGAATTAACTTTACTCTATCATTTATATGTTTTGAGATTGTGGATACTTCTAAAAAAAATACTGACGCAGTTTATGGTCGGAGTAAACCAATTTTCACCAAAGTTATGAAAAGACACTCATATCCAGGCACACCTAAATACATTTAACCATAGTGCAAATCCCTGTTTACGTGAAACATATACGTGCCTACGTATTGAGATATTTAATAATCCATCATACCTACTCGTATTAAGCAAAAAGTATTATCTAGCTAGAGGCAATAGAACCTATAATATTCTTCAAAAAGAACAACTCCTTGTAATTATTATTAAATAAAAAGTAATTTAATTTCCTTAACCATACGCAAAATTTCGCTGTTTTTTCGGCTGACCTACAATGCGGTCCGAGTAAAAAGTCATTAAAGCACTGTTTTTATTCTAACCCCAAAGTGCGGAGCAAGAATAAAAAACAAGGGTACCGCCAGATTGCGTTAATTTGACTTCTGGCCTCATAACGTCCGCTATAAATTGTGGCTGATGATACAATGACGCCTATTTGTAAACGTTATGCTACGGATTGTACTAATAGCCTTATTATATCATAAATGTTGTACTCAAATGTTTTGTTTAATAGTTGTTGTAACAACGCTATTAAAGTATTTGGTTTAGGTAGTTAGAGTGTGGTTTTCATAATTATCAAGTATCGCATTAGGTACAATAGTATATTAGGCAACGAGGGAATAAAGCAGTGTCTAACGTCACGGGCAGCATATTGAATCCTGAGCGGAATGAAGGATTCTAGGATTAATTCCCGAGCGCAGCGAGGGAATTAAATCTTTAATTCCTGAGCGAAGCGAGGGAATTATGACAAGAATCCTGAATGTAGCGAGGGATTCAAGTCTGCCCAAGGCGAAGACACATTTATTCCCGAGGAGCATACTATATTTTACACACCTACTGCACAGATTACTTAGACGGTGGCAGGCGTCTGTAAGATAATAAAGCTCAGAAATATACCTAATCATGTAATATTGATACATAAATAAATATTGAAAACATACCAGAAGCAACAGATCCGAAAGTCAATTCACACTCACTGAACTACACTTCACGTTCACAATCCACTACCTACGTATTTTTCCAAAAAACGAATTGATCGTATTTAACATATTCAACATAAATAACAAAATACGATAAAATACTAGTCACAATGTCTTCTGGAGTCAAAATATTAATTTCACTCGACAATTTACGAAATGGAAGTAATAATCAATGAGAGAAAAACTTTTGCAAAATCAAACCGCGTTTTCTTTTTTTTAGTTTCTTTTTTTTATACAAAGCAAAGAGCACATACAGATAACTAGTCATACAGCCTTTTTACACTCGCCGGGAGGCGCAGAAGGCGAGTGTGGCAACAGTTTTAATACACACACAGCCATATTTTTTTTTTCTGAAAATTATTTTCTTAGTAGTTCACATGACATTCCAAATTCAAATCACATAATAACCCTTGGGCTATTAAGGATTTCCATACAACTTTAAATCCCTTGGGATTATTTTCTTGCTTTAAACGCAAGTTCCTTGATACATTATGTTGATATAATAATGCAGAGGTGTGTAAACATATTTTTGATCCCGAAGTTTGATGCTAGTTTGTCGAATACAACAATCGCATCGTTCTCAACCATCTTCTGTGATATAAAAAAAAAGTTTCAACGTATAGGAAGATAATGCGACCTAAATGTCACTTTCACAACCTCAGAAGCTCACATTAGCTTCAACTCTTCGCTTCTTTTTGATATAATATCATACACGACTCTACAAATAATTTTGTATGGGATTAATTTTGCCAGCTCTATACATATACACCCGTTTCATAGAGAATAAGTTATCTCGTAAAATAAAATAAAGTTTTCAGAATATTTTATTAAGCTTGAAAATGTATGTTTCCAGTTTAATAAAGCTAGTATTTGGAGCAAATTGGTTCCATATGAAATACCGACCAAGCAAATATCGCTTAAATTGGATGATAGGTCACAGACAGAAATACGTATTGAAGTTTTTGATGTTATTGTTCAGTAACGAGGCCTCATTCTTTCGTTATTGAGCTGAGATTTTTTCGATGACACAAAAATATAAAAAGAAAAAAGTTTTGTAGTAAAGTTTGATAGAGTTATTTTATCATTTTATCTGAGATTTTTTCAGGTTTTTAGATCAAATCTGAGTCAGAAAAAATCTGAATGAAAACTTTCAGAGCTAAACTAAAAATTTATATTTATTCATCAGTATACAAACTGGCTTTATTTGCCTAGAAGAAACATGTCAAAAATATAGCGATTTCAATATTTATTGTCAACTACACAATCTGAACAAAATAATAACGTAATGAAAGAAATAAAATATTGTGATGCATATTTAACCGCAAGTGATTAATGAACCAGAAAGAAAAAAAAAATCTGCGTCATTCCTTCGAAATTGTTCATCTAACAAAATATCTTGATAATTATTATTTGTATACCACATCCAAATCTGTAATCCTTTTACTTTTGAATTTTATTTGAGCTAAGAGAGACAGCATGTTTGAAATCGTTTATAATAAAAAATAAAAATATTATACTTTTGATGTACCTAACCCAATCACTATAATTAGAGTAACTATTTTGAAATAAATTGTCTCTCATTTGTGAAAGATATTAATGAAACTAAATGAATTGGAAATAATTACGCATTAATTACAAAGGTATCATTCAAAATAAATTGTGAAAATAAATTCAAAGTGCTTTTGATTTTGATATTTAAGAGTGAAAGCCTTTAATACTAAATTCAAATTTATGAACATTATGTTTTGGTACAAAACGTTGAAAATATTGAATTTCAGTGAATAGTACTGAATAGCCAGTTGATAAGCGATGAATGGGTGAAAATATTATTGAATACGCCCACAGCAGGAAAAGGCTTCTCATTCAGCCTTACAAACGATGAGCTCGATACGATATCTCATTGGCAAATTTAGCGTGAACTTTTAATGTTTGGACGTGCTATTGCGTTATGTATTCCGCATTCGACACTTGAAGCTGGATTTAGATCACAAGTTTCACAATTTGGAGATGTTGTTCTCGTTTTTCTTACTTAGACGAATTATTGCGAATTCTTCATTGCTATTGAGTAGTCAAAATCGAAGTATAGATTAAAATAACTTGGTCCATTCTGTTTTTAATTTTGCTACGGTGGTTACAGGAACATTAATATCATCGCAACATAATATTTACGCAATAAAGCCCCTGTAGGTACTAACTATTTTATATTTTTTTTTTTCTATTTAGAAACTTCATTCCTGGTTAGTTCTGGGCGGAGTTCATCGAAAATCAAACTAAGTAAGTATGTTTTCTTTTTTAAATATATTTAGCGTGAATCTAGTTTTCCATAACTGGAACACAAACTTAACGGCACCTCCTAATGGCAGGAAGACGACAAATAATCCCTCCGATCATCAGCTTATCTCATAAATTATTCATTTTGCAGTTAAAATTACATCAAAGGAAGCCAAAGCCTAGCTGTGGAAGCAGATGTTCAGGATAGGTGATAGCCATCACGGAATGGTGGAACTTTGAAGATTTTCATTGAGATTGTAACATCTGTTTTCGGATTTGATAAAGAATTTATAAAGCTATTGCAAATGATGATTTTGTATAGTATTATAATTATTGCTTTTCATATTATATTGGTTTGCTCTTGTCGACAGGGATAAACATTCACGGTGGTGAGTGAAGTTACTACAAACGTGTGTGCCGAGCACCTGTGTCAGAAGTGAAACTTCTTCGACATTTCTGACATCGTAATGGGACAAACAGAACAATCTTAAATCGCCCGTGACGCGAGCTTGATTTTTTTTTTTTTTTTTTACATTCATCCATTATAGGATAGGCAAAGGAACAGAGCCATACAGCCTCGTCTGATTTTTCACATTATCTTAACCTAATCTTAACCTACGCTAACCTAAAAGTCATTAGAATGCGCCGGTGAATCACATTCCAATGCTCAACAGACTTTTGCGCGGAGATAACAATCCAAATCGTACGGTAGCGCCTCCCTTTGCTTCTTACTCCCGCCATATTATACCTCGTCAGCAGATCATTATAGTTAAATCCACCACATTAATACAACGAACACTGCAAGGAACTAATTTATAAGAGCAAGTAACAAAGCCCGTCAGATTTTTCATGCTCCCCGCGCAAAACCCCAACCTAACCTAGAACTCATTAGATTGCGGGTGTGGTACCCGTCAATCGAATGCTCTCTGATGATTTACGCGGGAGTGTCGAGTCGAACCATATAGGTGATATGTACTCATTTCTCACTTTCACCACATTGTCTTTCACAACCGGCACATTATTATGCTAATCCCACTACACTATCACAATAATAGCCGCGAAAAACTAAATTAGAAAGCCAGAAACTCGTCCTAAGTGTGATTCGTTACGATTCCCGCGCAAAACTCCCGCGAGCTTGAAATTTAACTCTCAACGCGCCTAAAGAAGTTTCACTTTGAATAGGTCTCTATTCTATGAACCTAATTCGGAAGCACAAATACCTACATCAAATGTTCACGTCATGAAAGAAATAAAACAAACGTTAAAGTCAATGACAGTGAATAAAAACATTAATATGACATAAACATAACATAAATTACTATTGAAGAGACTAGATAGTCTGAAAAAAAAAATGTATTTGAAGCCTCCGAATAGCTCTTCTATCCTTACGTAATGTTACTTTTAAACAGCTCTAAATCCAATGTCAACATTTATTTATGTAGTAGCAATATTAATAAATTCAACAGTAAACAAAGCCATGCCATTGGCAAGCTGAACATACTCGTAAACCTCAGCGATCCTTCACAAATGAACCGTGATAAAGCTGTAAAGTTTAGTATGTCGTGGCGGCGGTGGAGGCTCGCGAATGGTAATAAACACTTCAATCTGGGTGTGTTACCTCCTTATGGCCTATCAAAGTTGTATGCGAGTATAATAGCTACTCGTGCCTAGTGGTAATGTTGAGATACTAAGTGCAAGCGAATTTTTTTAAGAAACTTACATCGTACATAAGTTTTGGAATAATATTAGGGATCAAAAAACTTTGACATATATCAAGTCATACTTATATTCCGACGAGTTTCAAATGAAATTTAAAATTTGTTATTTATCATCATCATCATTATCATCTCCCTAGCCTTATCCCTTATTATTATGAGGTAATTATTATTTTCTAATTCGCATTTTGCGATTGCTTACAAAAATCAGTTACGTATTTTCTAGATATTATTTAAGTTCAAACAAGATTAAATTTCTTTTTTACCCAATTTGGTATTTAGTTTATTATGTTTAGTTCTATTTGCAAGGCATATAACGGTAGTTACATACATTGCAGCTAGGTCTCGATACACACCAGACTGCTCAGCTCAAACAACAGAGTAGGTCAACATGTTTCATGCTCCTATATGGCGCGTAAATCTTGCATTTGGGCCCACAAAACGGTCTATGTCTTAATTAGTTTGAATCAAACACGGTGTGTAACATTTCACGCTGCTCTTAAGGGTGCGATCGTAACTTGCATAGTACTCTTAAAAATACAACAAACTATCCAAAGGTAAGTAATTTTTGATACAAGAAATTTTACTTTTTACCTTATTGAAAAATGTTAACAACACTGAAACAAAACAAACAATAAACCAATGTTTTTATGACCTGATGCTAGGTATCGTCAACATTTAAGCCAGTAAATTTTTTGTATGAACTAAATCTGTCTAACTACCTGCCTGCTCTTCTCTCTTCATCACCCAATTTCTACTTGTTAATGCAGACTATGGTAAAAGATCAAACGCGCTCTTTGTGTAAGTGTAATTGTTAGTATGGATAATGAGGAGACCCATGTCCAGCAGTGGGCTTTAAGAGGTTGAAGTAGTCCTAAGTATCTCTGCTCGCTAGTTTCTTAGCCCAAAACCCAAGCCAACAATAAATAGCGTAGCAATCGGAACGTTGTCGCCGCGTGCCGCAGCAACCTAATGCACTATTAACGGCACACCCTTGCGCTTCTAACGTCCTCTACCTCACTGCGGTAAAGCATTGCCTTGAGTCATCTTAGTTACTAATACAATAGCTACCTACCTCTCTACTTAGGTACATGGCTTTCACCACCGGGTGGTAGCACATGGGGGCATGTGCTTCAAAGGACCTGACCAATTCTCTACCACGATGCAACCACAGCTATTGAGATACAAATGCAATAGCTTAGGCTGGTAGTTCTATACCTCGATGAGGGTACACATATTATCGTCGTATAGCAACTTACGGTACAAACGTTTTCAGTAGAGTGACACAACATCCTAGCGCTCCTATTCTAACGTCCTCTACCTCGCTGCATGTCTTTGCCATGACTCAACTTGGTTACAAATACAATAGCTACCGACCTCTGTAGGTACAGGTAGGTACTCAGGTACCTATATGGCTTTCTGTACAGGGTGGTAGCACATGGGGACATGTCCTGCAAAGGAACTGACCATTTATCTAACACGATGCAACCACAGCAGGCCGTAAGTCAACTTGAGATACAATTACTTGAGCTGGTATCGTCTTATGGCAACTTTTGTTACTAACGCTTTCAGTACAGTAGCATAGTCTCACCTACCTATGTAAATAATATCCTTGAAACTACGCCAGACCATTTTCTCTCACTATTTTGAATAAGATCTCGGCCTTATAACATTACACCCAATACGGGCTTACGTTAGGAGTCGCAAATGGGAGGAACTGATACAGCTACAGGATACCATTGAGGGTTAACCAGTTAGCGCGGGAAAGGCGCGGATTTGTCAACGTCTGCCTTCAAATAGCGGCCATTAACATCCGTAACGGGAGACGCTCTGTGACGACTGTTGTATTGCACACACAGGGTTTTTGCGGATGATGTGCAGAGGACAAATTTTTGTGACGTTCGATGGGAAGCAAAAATATCGTTCTTAACGTAAACGACTCTGGTATAAATTGCAGACACACGGTTTTTGCGATGAAGTGCAAAGAACATTTTTTTTCCGCTCGATGTGGCATTTTAGCTAATTTTATCTTGTCGACAATATGTTGCCGTTAAATAGATTACTTTTCGCCAACCTTTTTTGATAAAAAAATAAATTTTACTCTCCAGCATGGTGTTTCCCTTCTTAGCTGCAAAATGCGCATTGACATAAAGGGAGGAAACCCAACGAGATAGAGAGAGAAGTCATAAGCGGTCATATCATCAGGATCATACGTAGTTTCAATGCTTAAAGATATAGTTTCTACTGGTTCATATTTTGCTCCCTTGCTTCCCATTCCGATATTCCGTGTATCCGCCACCTCCATAATGTGCGTAACTCAGCTTTATTCTGCCGTGATCCCGTGAAATGATTGCGTCTTTATATGAAGTTATGTGTTTGATGCTCTCATTCACTGACTTGATTAACTTGTGCCAACAACGTATTGATTTGCCTGAGCCACGTAATAAATTTCAAATATTTTTTTCCCAAGTATTTCTATGATATACATTTACTACCTATATACGTGCATTATATTATTGTCATTTACACCACCTTTTTAATTTCTGTTGATACCTTGTTGCCAGGTAGGAACATGATATATTTCCTTAACTAGTACCTATTTGATTTTATTTCGTATTCTTACATAGTTACTACCTGAAACTACTTCTTTGTATTTGATCCTAAATGAACAAATTGTTTTCACAAAAAAGAAATCTTGAAACCAAATCAAATAAAATAACATATTGGATTTATTTCCTCTTTTATTGTAGGTACTCTGTTTCTTTGAATATAACATACACGAACTTCAAAGTTTTGAAACGAAATTCCCAAAGGGCTCATTCTTCCAAATCCTATACACAAACAGGCACGTACTGTTTAGTAATTCCTCATTACATAATATTTAGTTAATCATGGCGCGCTTATACACCTCGAGTATAAAGGGTGCTCAAACACAATTAAAACTTGCCTCATTAATAACTAAGGATTGGGGTCGCGTCCCGTGTGTGACGTCACGTGACACCACGCGGGGAAACGTCTCACTGAGGATTAGATGGGAAAAAGGGGAAGGCGGATACGTAAGGATTTTTCCCGTGAATAGGAGTTTATGAAAGATGAGACGTGTCGTGCTGGTGAATTTATTGCTTACTTATATTACAACAAATAGGCTGTATTGAAAGTATGGGAGTTAGCAAGTAAATGTAGGCATATATTTTTATATCTTTGTTAAAAAAGATATAAGTAACAAGATAACAAGCTAAGTTTTGTTACATTCAGAACAAAAAACTATCGAAAAAAGTTTAAGCGTTGAATATTTTTACAGATTTCTCTACAAAATAGAAAATTTGCCTCTTATAACTGTGTAAATTAGATTAGAATTCTTTGTAACATGCAATTTGTAGCTGAAACATTATTTAACTGTTAGGAAATAGACCATAACTTATTAATCAAATTACCTAGCTATGAAAATGTTGTTATCAAATGCTCTGTTTAAACCCAAAATTAACATGTCATTCAACTTTGACGTTTAATTTATTCTAACTGATGGAACCAACAGAACCAGCTTTTGGTTAGTACCTACATATTATTATAAATTAGTCTACATATAATTTTGCTTTTCACTTTGATTTTTGTACTTGATTGTTAAGTAAAGCTTTCTAAAGAAAAGAGAGCAGAGTCCAAAACATTGATAAAATATAGAGCTATAAAATTGGACTGTCAATCAAGCGACCTAATAATATTAATTTGACATAATAGCTAAGCTTTTTGTCAAATAAATATTATTATTCTAAATTATTGTCCAATCTTTTGATACCATCTAAAAAAATACGTAGGTAATTTAAGTCAAATTTTATAGTCAGAATTCGGATATTTTTGCTTAAAGAATTTGCATATCCTTTTTAACTTATGCATGTTTCGAATTTCGCTGAAAAGCTTGCAGTTAGAACTAAATTCGCTAAACTAAACTTCCAGTTCACATTAAGTAGGTGGATCTTGGTTGAGTTGGTTTAACTAAATCTTGTCATCTGCAGTATGATTATGTGAATAGCTGTCAGTCAGGATAGGAGGCTTATTATGTAAGTCGCATCTTGGACAGAGCTTAAATTATTAGTGCCCACAGATACCTGTTCGAATTATCTGTTAGTAGCAAAGTTACGTATTAGGTGTCCACCGCCGTATAAGTAATCTGTGATTGTAGCGATACAATCACTAGATTGATGTGTTCCTATCAAAGTTTTTTTAATAAAAATTTTATGGTACTAGAATTTTCAAATAATAATATAATTTTTGGCACTCGTAAAAAATCAAAAGGCTGAAACAAAATATGTATGCCAAAGATCTGTTTTCATATGGGCGGAATATAGGTAACACAAAATTATCAACAAATAAATTAGCGATGGAGCAAGGTCCATCAAAAGCCTAAAGGTATTCCCACATACCGATGAAACACAGTAAGCTGCTTGACGACAGCTCTGCTGAACTTGTCTATATCATCATCAGCTCATATACGTCCCGACCTTTGTGATCCCAACCGACCGAGTATCCTGGAGTAGGGCGATCGGGTCTTAGTCGACCACGTGGGCCCAGTACGGATTGGTCGACTTCACACACAACCTATGAATTTCTTCGTAGGTGTCCTTACGATGTTTTCCTTCACCGTTGGAGCGCCGAATAAACGTACATAAATATTAAATTTGGAAACCGAAAATCACATTGTTAGGTAAGTACGTGGTGGGATTGAACCACGACTTCCTGCACAGGAGGCAGCGAGAAACTTGTCTATATGAATCCCCGTTATGCAATGTTTAGGTAGACCGAGGTCTAACTGGAATCTTTCCCAAACTAACCAATCTAACACTTACACTATTTTAAGTATTTCTTTCTGGCATGCAAGGTTGTCTGAAAGAGACCGCTTAAAGCGATAAGGCCCCTTTGCGCACATTTAGTTTTAACGTTTCATTCATTGTATTTGTGTTTAATTCGCAATAAAGAGTTCATCTAACTATCTATGTATCACTTTATTTTCATTTGGTTATGATTATGAATTAATTAAGTATCTGTAGAATGATTTATACCGAGCGTTTCCATTCTGTTCCATGCATACTCGAACATAGCTGTTGCTTTTAATAGTAATCAGTTTAGACTAGATTGCTCCATTATTGCGTCGGATGCATATAAATTGATCAATTAGACGCACAATGTACTCGCACACTAGCACAGAATGTACGGTTTAATGCCACCATATTGGGTTTAAGCTACATAAATAGCAGAGGTATTTGAGACAATGCACGTCTAAGTTATTCCGCTGTGAACATAGTTCAAACTACTTGAGTCACATAATCTTGCGTCCAGAGAGACATAGTTTCTAAATAACATTTTAATATATTTGGCCTCCTAACTCCCAGACATTTTGAAAGGCTTATTAAAAAAAATTCAACACAAAATATTCCCTTTTGTAATTCTTTTTATCTTGTATCTAGTGATACCTGCTTGTGAGTCCTAAAATACTGGAACAGGTATGGTAAATTCTATTGAATTATTGGTGACGGTACATATCCGGGGCATGGTTGTGTTCAGGCAAGTCGAGAGCGCATACACTCAAAAAAACTCAAGCGCAAAGTCAAAGTAATTCGGCTACCTGTGCAGCCACGAGAGAGTAAAATACTATATTACTCGTAAGTTCAGTTTGTATAATCTAGTAACAAGTATGCTGAAATTGGAATGCTCAGGATTATTCACCGGAATCCCATTGCGTCAGAACTCACGGCATATTAAGTTTATATTGGGCTAAGTTCCTCAAGTGCACCTACACCTATCAAATAGATGCCTCAGAGCTCAGACATACAGGGTGTTAAAAAAGTACTGCATTCCTTTGTTTTAGCCGCATGTACTAATGACACCAAAAAATTTTAGCTCGAAATATCCCAGTCAAAACAAAAATGCTTACCTCATACAAATTTTGCAATGAGAAGATAAATTTTGTTTTCCGAGATAAAATTGTTGTGCTTTTTTATAGCTAGTAGAACACGTGGTTTAAAGGAACGCAGTACTTTTTTACACCCTGTATTAACGATAGAGACTGAATAGTGTAATTTTGTTTATTTTATAGTTTCAAGAAGAGTGTTTTAAAGCTTTCTAAAACGGATAATTAACAAATTATTTAAAATAACATTTCTATAAAACCTTAAGATAACATATTTATGGTAGAACTTGTTAACCTGAAATTATACAAAACTCTAAATCTATTCGGTCAAGCATTCGGTTGCTGTACTAACAATCTTGAGAAAGATTCAATTTAGGTTTCATGTTAGGTTAGTCCGTGTACCTGCGAGATTCTCAAGAGCCAAGAGGTTGTCCGACGTTCCTAGTTATTTAGCTAGGTACCCTAGAAACCTGCACGTGCCTAGGGTTATGTCGTGACAACATTGCATTCAGCGTTTCAAGAGGTTGTCTTCTAGCAAAATACGCTTCATATATAAAGCAAACGTTACATGGATGTATTTGCAAATTATCTTAGGTTCTATAAAAACATATTCTACTTTTTAAGTAGGTAGTAACTAGTCAAAATTAACATGCTAGTTCATGTATCGGTGTGTTCGTTTTTGCTAAGTTAATCAAGCTTAGGTAAATAGTGTTGAAGTAAATATTTCTACAGGACAATATTACAATGTAAGTAAGTAAGTAAGTAAGTAAGTAAGTAAGTAACTCTTTATTGCACACAAAAAATATAAACATACACAAAATCAATTCCAACAATAATGCGCGCAAAGGCGGCCTTATCGCTTATGTAATGACATAATTATTTTCTTTGTCAAACATAATTACCTAACCCAAAGCCTAAATTAAGAATGTAACGTAAACAAGTCGCTACCTATCATGTAACTTAAATGAATTCGAATTCCTTGAACTTGATCTTCGTTTACGATGGTTATGTATAATAAAATTATAAAATACCAATTCTTTTTGAATGTAAACTCTTATCAAAAGGAATATTGGAATCGTCTATTTCAGAAAAATCTTACTCCTACACTTCAATCGGATTTAGAACATGTTTTGATTACAGGTAGGTATTCAGATTTAATTAAATCTGTTTAAAACCAAATTTAGGTACACGTAGAAAATTTTCAGGTAAAGGTAAACATTTATAAGTAGTTAAGTATTCAATTGAAGCATGAAGGATTGAAGGAATTTCCATATTCGGCTTTTCAGGTAAAGTTATTAAATATTTATAATACTACAGCGAGGATTATGTTGATCTTACGTCGAAAAATTTCAGGTTTAGGATACATACATACATACATCACGCCTTTATCCCTAATGGGGTAGGCAGAGCGTAAACGACATAAATAAAGGTCATTTCGCCACTTCTTCGCCGCTTCTGACAAGTTTTGAGGGTTGTCTTAGATAGATCTGTATATTGCCGTAGTGACAGGTTGTCAGCCCATCACCAAAATTACAATATACTGAAATACCCGAATCCTTTAGCTGATTTTTACAGCATGCCCGGGAGGAGATGCAGCTGGAACATTCTATGTTTTTCTATCGCTCCCAGTCCAGCATAGAAGATTTATTCAAGTTTATTCAGGAGGTATAAAGAACAACATTGTTAGCTGAATTTGGAGCGATAAAAAACATAGGTAAATATTTGAACCTGCTGTTTCTCTATCAGATTTAGGGTCTAAAATAAAGCCAAGAGCTCTTTAATGTTTATAAAAAAAACATGATATTCATTTCACTACATCAGTTTTTCACTAAAACAAACTTTCCTCAACCACACTTTACCCAAAATGAGAAGTAATGGGCCAGAACATTTTATAGCTTAGCAATATATCATTGCAAGTTCCTGCGGGACTATCAATCTTGGGTTATTGATAGAAATATGGGATCGGGTGAAACAAGAATAGTGGAGAGTGATTTCTTCGCCCAAGGTTACTACGTAGACAGACGAAGACTTCGAATAAAATGTACCTATTACTTTATTTTAAATCAGTCACAACCATTTACCTTTTGGAATTGGGCCTCACCAGATTAGGAGGGTAGTCCATTAATTTGACTTTCTTACGCACCTTGGGTATGCAGTACCAGAAAGCCCACTGCTGGACGGACGTAGGTCTTTCCCAAGGCATGCCTCTGCGCCTGTTTATATCTAGCTCCTGCCAGCTACAAATCCTAGATCATCGCTCCATCTGGCAGGCAGCCTTCAACACAACGTTTTGTCTCAACTTGGTCTTCATTCAAGAAATTTACCAGTACGAAGCTTAAATTGGGTAGGAGTATTATTTGATAGAGATCCGAGATCAACACAGTACCCTCGAGACTAACTGGCATAAATTCAGATATTCAATTCAACCGTTTCCGCACATTTGGTTTGACGTGCAGTGTTATATTCTAAACTAAAATATACATTTGGGAATAACTACTTTAATAATTATTGTCAGCCACAAGTGCTATGAAATATGGGTTTCACGCAGTTGAAGGGGTTATATATTTTACCATAGTTTTGTTTAGTTTGCTTTCCTCATCAAGCTTGCCAGGTGGTTGGGCATGGGCAGGCTCGTCACAGGCGTTTGATTCTAGGTACTATTATCTTTTCTGTGATTCTAGTTACAGACACGATCTGTTTCTGTTATAGTACCTACCGACCTACTTGTAATTATGTCCTTTCTGGTAAATGGTATGCATGCCTCTTTTCCGTTCTCTAATTTTTCTCACATTTTATAAAAGTTTATGCGAAATAACTCAAATACCTCATTCTTAATCTTATGACTCTATAATTTAAAATTAATAATTCATCGTCGTATTACATCCGTTTCTTGTTAATTTTTCAAAACGGACAAAAAACACACTTGACGCTTGTATTAAGAGTCAACGGGGCAGAATAATATACGTTCTTCTGTTGTGTGTATTAAAATAAATCCCTGAGGACAAGCTTTGATCCGGCTCTAAAATTAAGGCGAGCAAGCAGCGCATCCTTACGGAAAATCCGTGCGTCTGAAATTTGTATCATTGAAAATAATATTACCTTTTTATTTTATATTAACATTCCCACCCTGCATTTTTCTCTTCTAATTTAACATTTTCGAGAATATCACAGCTCAAACGCAATTTCCCTTGAAAATTGGTCTTTTTATTCATTTCCGCTTATTTGTTTTTATTCGTGCCAGTATTGTAGGCTATTTTGGGGAACAAAGAACAATCCACTGAAAAGTAATATCAATTTTGGCCAAAATTGTGTGACTGTTGATGACTAAACATAAATTGCTGTAATTATTTGATAAGGGCGGAAATTTTATTTACCTCGAGGGCTTAGTAAGGGATAATTGATTTTCTGCTGTACTCGTAGACACGTAATATACCAACGTAATACAGTAACACGCTTCGTGCCACGTGAAGCGTTATATTCCGAGATAAGAGTGTTTGTTTCTAGAATAATTTATGTGTTGAGATGCCTGGCTTAGTTCATTTTAATACTCTCTTGACTGAATCAAAAACCTATCTTTAAAATGATTTTTGTATTGTAGCCCAAAAGGTTGTTATTTTTTTTTTCATAAGTGCTACCTACCTGCCAAGAGTTGGGTAGGTAACTCATTTAAAACCCTTCCATCAATAAAATTGCAAATATCAGATAAAATAATATAATCTCCAAAGAATTATTAAGACTAAAATTAGCCTGCACGTTACTTAGCAAGCACATTGAGCCATCAGTACCGACGTTTATAAGCTAAGTTGTGTAAGCCAAGCCAGCTAAACCCAGCTTTACGGGCATTCTAACGGAGTGCTAATGTTTTAACTAAGGCAATAATCTTAGGAAAGTTACTATATAGCTTCGTGGAGTTCCCGAGGGCCACCTGTGGCGCTGTACAAGTAGGATTTAAAAGTTGTTTCAAACAAGGAAAACTGGCTAAGAATTTTCAAGTTTTGTAGGGGTAGCGGTTCGCTTACCATTTTGGTCTCTTGAGTTTATAAGGTTTTAGAAAAGAGTTTATAAAATACGTAGAAGCATTTTGAAATATTTAAATCAAGTAGATAATTTGGTAAAATTATGTAAGAAAAAAAATTAATTTCTTGTACACAACATTAAAATCAGAAATAACAATCATGAAAAGGTTTTACCGTCGTATCTAACTGCTTATAGTTAATACAAAAATAAAGGCGAATATTTTTTTCTTAAAGCAACCTTAGGATTGCGGGATAAACCCTCTTAGCTCCTATTTCTATCAAAAATAGATTTGTCTCCATAAGAACAAAGGTATTCTCAACTAAATCAGGTTTATATCAACCATCTTAACAGGGAAGAAGAAGAAAGAAGAAGAAAATAAATTTTTATATTTACACAATGAAAAATTACCAAAACACTGAAAACACAATGAAAAATATTACAATGACAACTTATTCTACTTAACTTACATTATTGTGTAGTGGAACCAAAAATGGTCTCCACTCAGCATATGTGTAGGTACTTAGTGAACTACCTACAGCGCTGAGTAAATGTAGACAGCGAACTTGTTTTGTTTTTACAGGGTCCTTGTCTGCATTATTGTTGGAAACTGAGCTATGAGTATAAAGGATCAGTCAACAGTACTATACATAGCTTGAATAAGAATTTTAATGGGTAGATAGGTAAGCGTGTCTACTAAAATCTGTCTAATAAAATACGTATACGAACCCATGAACTACTATTTATACTAGCACAATATATGGAACAGCCATTACGAACAGAAGACATGTCCCCAGAAATCAATAGGCGTTTTCAAAATATTTCGTTCGTATTTAATTTTAAAGCCTTTATATTGATGTCGTCTAATAAATTACTTATTCTATTAGTACTAACATACAGTGCGGCATGTTAGACACATTTTCCCTCCTTTTAATTAAAAATGCGAGTCTGATAACTAGTGTGAAGTCATAGTCTCAGTCTTATATAGGACATCAAGTGCTTGTATGATGTCCATAGATATAGTTAGTGATATCATGATATGAACACAGTGAGATCAATTTTAATCAAAAAGTGGTCCACTTTCTAACGTTGCTTGAAACAAAATATTATACTGGTAAGAGGGAGTAATACCTATAAGTTACTATTAACTACTTAATTTTTAAAAGCAACATTTTCTGTATCTTGTTTATTTCTCAATGTAGGATCGACAGTCATTGTGAGTCATTAATCATTATGATTATGAGTTTGATTTTGTATTAACCATTTGACAGAGCCATTCGAAGTTATTATAATAATTATTTATTTAACAGATCAAGTTACAAAGACAATGATTGTTTGTATCTCATTTTTAGGGTTTCGTACCTCAAAAGGAAAAAAGGAACCCTTATAGGATCACTCGGTTGTCCGTCCGTCTATCTGTCTGTCTGTCACGACCCTTTTTCTCAGAAATGCGTGAATGTATCAAGTTGAAATTTAAACTGAATACTCAGGTCTACGGTACCTTAAAGATGTAAAAGAATCATACTAGTATGGGGACAACAACAAAGTTAAGTTTGAACTTTAGTCCAGTTCATATTTTTGTGTGAAAAAAGTCTCGAGGCGCTCGAAGGAGGGTTCTATATTCGCTTTGAATACCCCCAAGTTGGTACGGAATCCTCGGTAAGCGAGTCCGACTCGCACTTGACCGTTTTTTTTAGAAATTAAATATCACTCCAAGTGCAAATAAAACAGTAATTTTATTTTAATTTATTTTATTCCGAAGGTGCTTGTTACTCATTCGTGGTATCGGTTGTTAGTTCGTAAGGTATAAAATTTGTTTCCTCGGTTTTAGTCAAATTCAAATTATCAATATTCAAAACATATACAGAATCATCATATACACGATCAGGCAAATATTTCTTTTTGAACATATTACTGATTTCACTATAATTTCCATTGTTTGCTATATTTTTCAAAGACGTATCGTTTTTAAAAACATTAATAAGAAAATCAGAAACTAAAACTAATTCCTCGCCATTCCACTTTTTTCTGAAATCATTGTACAATGTGTGATTGTTGACCATCTGTCTGTTGTTTAAAGCTGTGCATAAGTTGCATATTTCAGTTTTAATGCTAATTGATTCATATTTATAATGGTTTACCCAGCTGAAATACTTTAGATAACTGCTGAAATCCCCTATGCTGTCGTCAATCACTGCAGCCAACGCGCTCGCATTGAGTTGTTTAGCATCTAAATAACTTCCTGGTGGCAAAAATCTGAAAAAAAAAATTATAAACAAAATTAACATATGAAATGAAACGTGATAGATCACGTTCTGTATCAATATTCACGTTCACAATCCATAGACAAATTTGTTAAATACAAATCCATATCAATATTATTTTAACCTTGAGTAATTGGTATTTCCCATCACCACAGGCACAGCCAGATTTTGTACTGCAAATAAAAGTATGTCTGTCACGTAATCCTTGTCCACATAATCCTCAAAGGCCAAGTAGAAATAGTAGTCCTTCATGACCAAGTTTTTACATTTAACTATGTCGCCACAGGTGTCGTAGCCATTGCAATGGCTGTATGTATCCAAGGAAAGACTGTAACTGTATAATTCATTTTCTAAGTCTGAAATATATTCAAGCTGCTCAATGTAATGAGAACTTTTGCATTTGCAACATGTCTTTATCCACATAACTGCTTTATTCTTAGCACCAAGGGCTAATCCAATATCGTCTAAAGAGTAATCTTCAGGAGTATACTCCTCTGACCAATTAATATCCTTTCTTGGCCCAATTTCATTTCTCTTACTATCAAATATACGAAATTTTCGCCATAGAATATCCGAGTCTAGTCTATAAGTCCATGTCCAATTGAAGAACCCATCGTAAATTGGATTTATAACGGGTGTTTCTGGTGGTTCTATAGAAGTAGCGACATACTTCTGATTAGGTGAGCGATTTATTGGTAGATCCTCTAAATAGCTTAGAGCTTCTATACTGAATACTATTGCATCAAATTTTTTTTCATCTGCAAAATATTGTCTTCTGCGAGTAAGAAAACAGTTAGTATATTCGCAACTACTTGAAACGAAAGGCTCACGACCTGATCCTTTAATTTTGTCCAGTGGCGTTACATTAGGCGTCCAAATTAGTATGTACTTCGTTTTTGGTATTGGTGGATTTGATTCATGCTTCTCATTGTATCGTTTTAATTCCCTATCTTCTCTCCCACTGTAAACAAGAGCTACTTCATGATCTTCTGTGCTAGTTACACTTTCTGAAAATTCGTCATTGAAAATTATAGCATAAAGAATAACAGTAGAAACAAGTATGAATAAAGCTTTATACACGCGAACAGGCTTGCAAAGTATATTGAAAATAAGCATGATATCTTGTGCATAATACAACCAATACAACCAAATTTTTCTTCATCTGTGAATACAAAATACAACCATTCCTACGTGATTCCTACCAAAGAGAATGTAAATATTCCTACCACCACAGAGCAGAGTACAGTTGTGGTAGTTGTGGTACAGCAGAGTAAATCAAAGAGAATAAATAAAACTAGCGTTTTTAGAGTTTTTTTTTTCATTCATCCATTAAAGGATAGGCAAAGGAACAAATCCATACAGCCTCGTCAGATTTTTCTCATCATCTTGATTTTGTTTATTTTTAAGGCATAAGCCAAGTCTTCAATTTTCTTTTGATAAATACAGAGAAGAGATGAGTAATAATTTGCACCCATACACCCAGACACCCAGCGTGGGATGTACATTGCTTGACGCCAGGTTAGGTTAGGTTAGGTTAGACTAGTGACCACAACGCACGAGCCAGAACCGACATAGAAATGGAAGCTAATAAAGTGCAAAAATAGGTTATGAACAAAACAAAACCATAGAAATTATAAACTATAAATTTTAATTTTAGCTTTATTTTATAAATTACGTGTTTCCGTTAAAAAAAATACCTGTTAATGGAGTAAGTACATTATTATTGACCTATTGTTATACTATAAAATATTCGAATTTTCTGAGTCCTTTATATAGAGTCTGGCCAGTGAAAGCTGATCAAATTTAGCGTGCAAGATTAGTGAACACACAGACACCGAGACAGGTGAAACTAAATAAAAGCTTTTAATTTTAAAATAAAATTAATAATATAATTATACTTCATGCAAAAACCTCAGAAAAACTTGAACAAATCCCGAAGTAGAAACCCTGGCCATAGCAAAAACCTTTTTTTTTAATCTTAAAACTACATTTTCATTTGACATCTTTCTTTGACGCTTATAAAAATTAAAATATCAACCAATATCAACTGGCGGAATCATAATGAAAGCGCCATACAAAAGATTTGAATTGAATTGAATTTAAAACTTGTTTGTTTACAATTTTAATTATTAAAAGTGAAATAAATAAAGGGAATTTAAACTCAAAAGTGTAAACAATGGCGTTTGCTCCGGAGTTAAAAACGCACGCTCAAAAAGTGTGCAACCTTTACAAGCAAGCAATGAGGACTATCGAGGCATATTACGTGGCAAGGTACCCTCTACCTAACTACTAAGGAAATTGTAGTTTTTTTTTTACTGTAGAAATAGTTTTTATGTAATTACCTGCGAAGGGTTCCATCCTGACACTAGACGAAGCCCTAGGCTTGTCCAGAGGTGACCAAGATAGAGCTGATGATGAAGCAAACTTATCCATCGATGAAACATTGCAAGCTGTACCATCGAACTCCAGTGGCCTCAAGCCAGAAGCTCCCAGGCCATACTGATGGGCCTATTTTGCTTGAGATTTATCCAGACTTCAGGAAAACCTTTGTTGTGATGACGTTGCTTTTACAGGCGTTATTTTTAGTTACTTATTTCTGTCCAACGTTTTCAAATAAACCTTACAGCAATACTTGGAATCATTTTCAAATATTTTAAGTAGTTATTAAATTAATTGAATTTTGTTCAGGCACGTAGTACGCTACCACCAAGTGCTGCTACGTAATCGGTTTGATGAGAAAATGTGCGTTAGCGATCCAAAAGAGCAGCGCAAGTTGCTATGGCTCGGTCAAGACGAGCTTTTCAAGAAGAAACATCCGATTCCGTGTGGTAAATGTAATTATCTTGGTTTATTTTCTGGGTATACATATAAGGCGAAAGTCCACCACCACTGAAGAATATAGGCCTCCCCTATGGATCACCACGATGATCGATCTAGTGCTGCTATGCTCGTTCTCGGCGAAATATTAACTATCTTCTACTATCATCCACTGGAGAAGGCGCAGTATCCTCAAACAGCTATAGTGCCATCTATATGAATTCCAAAAATTTCCGTTTGGTCCACGGTTTAGTATACGGCTATAGTATACGTAGTCCCAACATTTATCTCCCAAACAGCCTCTTTTCTTTACTTTAATTTCTGTATTTTTTTAGTTCCCACGTCTCTCGGGTATGCTCAAGGAGTTGCTTACGGTCGCGTCGTGACTCCACCTGACTGGGTGCTGGACTACTGGCATCCTTTGGAGAAGGCGCAGTATCCTTGCTACTTCGACACACGTGAGAAACGCAAGTGTGAGTACATTAAGTTGTGGAATTCAGGGGAATTGCGTTGATCTGATGGTGTTGCCTTTTAAAAATTATCTTACGTTACTCGTTTTTAAATGGTGTGAATTAATAAAAAACCTGATTCTATTTATGTGATCTACTCTAATATTTTATTTATAACATACACATTGAAAAATAACTATGAGCCTGTGCTATGTATGATAGTAGACACACAGGTCAGTTATACATATATGTTAGGAACATAAAACGACGTAAATGTATCGAGGATAAGCCATCACAATCTTGCGTTCCAGTTCCAATTTATAATATTGCTATTTCATTATCATTATTGTAGTGTAATTTGCATAACGTGCGAACTGCACAATAAGCGTGAAATTAGCAACGAATTCAAATTTGCGGGCAGCGGTCACGCACCACGTCATTTGCAGTGTAGCGATGCTTTACACTATTTTTGTATCTTCACTATACATTCGAATTTATTTCAGTAATATGCTATAACTACAGGCGGACTATGACAGAGAAACGTCTAAAATATTTTTTAATAGAATCTGGCTTTGTACAGACTTATCATAACTGTACTAACGCAGCTACTCTCCATCTTGAATATTGGTTTAAAAAATGCGAATATGGTCAAAATTTTACTCCTGAAATCCAACGCATCTCTATGTATTTAAAAATCAATTTTAAGTCTCATTTCTCTAACTAAGGGATCATTACTTAGATCTGGCCCATCCATCGCTCTACCATCTGGGCAAAGGTAGGTTGTTCAGTAAAAGATGATGCAAAAATACAAATGAATGTAGTTTTATTTTTCGGCCTTTCATAACAATTACACGGAATTGAAACTCCTGTTGCATGTCACAATGGCAGCGTTTACCAGCCAGGCCACCCAGTATTTGCGGACGAGTGTTTGCGTTCAGTCCTGATTACACTCGAGCCTAGTGGCTAGCTTTTGTGGTCAGAAAAGGGGATTTTCTAACATTATGATCATCAATAGTCCATCAAGCTATTGACATAAAATCACACTATTTTTTCCGCAATTACTAGACATAGACAGTCATTTAATTTTATAACTGTAATCACGAATCTCTGAAAATGATTCTCTGTGTCCTGATATTCTACCAATAAAAAAACGTAAACACTTCCAAAAATAGAAATATCGTAAATAAAAAAATAAAAAGCGCGGTAGTAGAGCGCGGACGACCCTTGGAGTAATCAAGGATTTACTTGAGAGACGTTCAATTTAAATTCAATTTTCTTCTGTGCCCAACAGCCTCAATACTATCGATAATAGACAATTTTAAAATGCAGCTCGTACAAATGGCATTTTGCAATCAGCTCGAAATAGAGAAAGAGACGTTGCTGAACTGCAGAGAAATTGAAACAATCCTTTTTGCTGTTTCACACAACGCTGGCCACTGATTGGTTCGTTATGCACAGACCTCGATCTGATTCGGTGGACGGGTCTTTGTAATAGAAAGATGTGATACGGAAGAAACATGATACGGCTAAATTAAAGATGTGAAAACAAAGGTAAATATTCACTTCAGACACGGCACCGCCGGCGATACCCCTGCTGAGCCCATTGTTTTTTTTTTTACTAAACGATACACCAGAACTGACATGATGTGATGTTCATTCATCAGATTCAACTTGACATTCAGGCACAAACAAAACTCCGACGCGGGTAGGATTTGAACCTGCTAAGTTGGAATACCGTGATACCGTTTTATATGTCTATACCAACCTAAGCTATCTCAGTATATAGGTAGAATATTTTATGATATATAATTTCAGTTAAACATAACCACGATATCACATCCATCACTATGATCTCCTACATGTAGCGGCGTCACTCGAATCCAGTCCTGGGCCGAAATTGTACTCGCTCTAGTTATCCTTCGTCCTTATCAGGGACTATTATACAGGGAGTTGTGAATCCTGTATGAACATAATAAAAGCTAAAGCAAACTTGTTTATACCGCTTTCATGACCAACTGGTATTTTGTATGAATGAAACTACATGAAAAAGTCGTATGCAAATTTAATTACAGCTAGAAATAGGTACCAGTTTGCTCAATATTTTTTTAATAAGTGGGTTCAGATTACATCTAATTAGAGGTCAGCACATAAGTGTGAGGTCAAATTTCAACAATCATTGTACCTATTCAATTAAATCTATTAGCTATACGATATTGTAATTGGCAAAATTTAGACCTCAGGCTTAATTATATTATGTAGTGCATCTAGTACCAAGTGAACTGAAATCTGAACACTCTTATTGAATTTATTATCAGTAAACTGTAGACCTGGTCAACTCCGCAATAGGGTAGGTCAACGTATATGTAATCAAATCATGAGTCATCATCATCATCAATGAACGAACTAGATTTTACATCATGCTCGTGTCTCGCATCACCACACAATTAAAATGTATAACTGTCAACTACTTACTTGCATATTGGATTTTTACTTATGTACACATCTTGTTATATAAACTTACAAACATTACCTAGCCTGACCGTAAAAATATTTCTCGTAGCATAATTTTCTATCACCTATCTATCTAGACATTTACGGTATAGCCTGTGTTACGAGAAGCTTACCTCGAAACTAGCCTTTATGACATCGGATGGTTTAGCATTGTCTCACATTCAGTACTATTTGTCAGTTTCAGAGCATCCTGTATGTGACCGCGAGCTCCAAGGCAGGTCTGGTTACATTATTATCTGAGTGACAGCTACTAAATAGGCTATCTCGAATGAGAGTAAAGAGAATGGATATTACAATTCCACTCAGTGTACTGGACAGCTCATTATCCACCTTGTATCTGATGTCAGTTTGAGACATAGAACGGCTAAATTTCATGCAAAATTATAATATTACTCAACGAATTTGCCTTCGCTAAATACTGGCTAGGGACGATTTAAGTTATTTACATATATGGATTATTGATATGAAGAAGAAGACGCGAATTTGCAATCAAGTGAAAGGTCCGTCTGAGAGGAAGTGGGCACTATGACCTAGCTATTATCTTAGACGACATAAACGCATTTCTTTCTTTGAAACAAAGGTTCTGTTTCTTATGCCAGTAGTTTTTTCAAGTGTCTTGCCCTTGTGTGAAGTGCGAACACTTCTGTAAGATGGAAGAAATAGGGGTGGCACTTTTTCTTGTGAGCCCTAAAAACATAATTATTATTTTATATGAAGATTTTATGACATTTATTATGATTTATGAATAAGCAATTTTTTATCAAGTCGACGAAAGGTATTCTTTATTGATAATAGTTATAAATTGTATGTTGCTTTCAAACTAAACAACCATTGTCGTATTTTACAAAATCACTAAGCTTTTTATAGCCATGTTTGTCGATGCTATCCCACTTTCTATGGCAACATTCTTCCAGATACGTCCTACAGATAGGTTGGTGTAATGTGCTCATAGTTTCAGATCTGATTACGATAAGGTTCGCCTGTTTCTTTACCCGAAACGTTTAGTTTTTCCTAATAGTTGATTTTGACTGCATTTTCTTGGAGTTTTACCTTTATGGTGACGGGTCAGAATAGCACCACCCCTCTTTCCGAGAGTATTATAAATATCTCATTAAGAATAAAACCAGGTAATGGGCAGCAATATTATTATTGCGTTCTTGCCAATCCACCTGCCGAGCATGAATTCATGAAAAAATAATAAGGCCTTAGTGGACTCACGTCTTTAAGGCAAATATAAGCGGCTTTTAAAGGTAGTTATACCTGTTTGGTGTATGATACACGCTTCCTTATCTATCTACCATTTTCAACATTCGTCGTGTCTTTTCCTATAGATGGGAGGTAGAAAACGCCTTTAGTGCTAACCGCTGCTGTGTTTTCACAATGGTCCTTCACAACAATGTGTAGTTTTAGATGCAGGTTTTCTAAGGTTCAAGGCATAAGAGAATAGAATATGCTTAAGATTAAGATCTTCCCTTAATTTTCGGATGATAGTGAGTGCGGAAATTTATACTTCGCTTACAAAATTCTTTATTACCATCCATAGGTTTATTAAATTATTTTTGGTAGTTATTATTCCTTTGAAGCCGTAATAGTTAAATAGTATTTAGTATGCTCACTTAAGTTTAAATAAGTTAATTTATTCCTTTGAAATTCATATTTCATTGAATTTTATTATTAATTTAATCAGAGGTATCAGGTCCCATATCTTCCACCCACTACAGTCTACAATGTAGACAAAATTAATCGGATTGATAAATAAATATCTACTGTACGGGGCGGTAAATATTGCACATCGACACATTTTATACTTACTGTCTTTTGCAAGGTGTTGAACAAGTGCGATAGAGATAGCGTTTTACATAGTCGAATTATTCGATGTGCAATTTTATTATATTCGTTAATTTACTTTTTTGGGCATAATGATAAACAGTATCTTAGTATGGAAAAGGTATCTTCTCACTTGGTCCACACAAGTACACAAGCACTAACACGATATTGCTTTCTCGTGTATAGCACGGTTCCTTTTTCATGTAAAACACTACGGTGATCCGCGATCTCGTATGTAGATGAAGCCTTACGTTTTGAGAATAAACCCGTGAAGACTAAGCCTTATAGCTAGAAGCTAAATAAAGGGACCTTAAATTTTTTTGTTCGATGGTTATCTTCAAATCAATCTAATCGAACAGATAAATAACAAAACGTGGCACGCGATTTGGGACGATTTTCGTGCTTCGAAAAGTATGTCAAGCTGTAGGTGATGATCAATATCAACTAACGCCAAGACCCTCGAAGACCTATTATTTTAGTATATTCAAAAAATGTATTCACATGAAAAAGGATGCACTTTTTATTAGGGAAAGTCATTCTACCTATACACTAAGTAATGTCACTTACAGTAATTACGTAGAAAATAATCATTAAAACAAATTGTTTCTGAAGCAAATATAACAACGAACGACTGTTCAAAGTAAAATCAACATTAAGTCCTTCTGAAAACATTAATATTAAAATGCCGACCTACTTTTTCACATAAACAGATGTCCCGGAATCCGAAAAGGCGCACCAATGCGGGTATCATGAACTACAGATAAAGGAACTCTGTATAATGAAACACGTTTAAAATTAATATTTATTATGCTGTTCCATATAATTCTGTAAGCTTCCATTATCCATCAGATATTTTGGCAACTGATGAAATGAAAAACATTATGTATCAGGGTTGGCAAGTCGTTTTAAATACGCAAAATATATATTTACTTACATACCTACCTATATTTATTTTAAAGAGACAAACTTTATTTTTTGTACGTCACATTTTTACGTCGTTCGTTGCTGGACGGCAATTAATGGCTTAATGAATATTTTAATGACAAAAATAAGTAAACTTTTAATGTAATATTTGCATGCCTTATGAAGGTAGGACATATGATACAAACTAACTCATGTACCAACAATTGTTATACTATGTTCTTGTAAATAAATTATTATTTCATTATTTCATTTCATTCATTTTATTATTTCAATACCACGAGCTGCAGAGAGAGTATCCCAGGACTGGAGGGAATACCGAATGCTGACCTCCAAACTTCAATATCTAAGATGGCACCCCACGATGATGATGACGTCATATTTTAGTGGTTAAAGCAGCGACATGGATCGCAGGGGACGTGGGTTCCTAGTGAAAGGTGTTGGTTTCTATATTTTTATGATTGAAATGTAGAAGAAGTAAAAATTGATTACAATTTATCTTCTCTACAAACTCGCACAAAAACCTGTTTAACCGGATTATTTTTTTTCCACCTCCACATA